>CP092886.1:164793616-164884125 GCA_030710605.1 Cordylochernes scorpioides | reverse complement strand
TTCCCTACATTTTATTTACTCTTTTATTATATATAACTTTTTTTTTTTTCTGTAACAATTATTAGAAGAGTCAATATAATGATTTAAATTGTCTATAGTCTCTGTATTTGCGCCTATATTACAATTTTAAACAACTGGTGTAAATATTTGCAGGTTAAAAGATACTAGGTGTGATCATAAATATATTTTTGGGCCAGCGATAATGTGAGTATGTCGGTGATGATACAAAGGGCTTGCATGTGTAAAAACAAGCCGGAGAAATTTCTCAACGTTGATCAATATTTGTGTGTAGAGGATCAAGACCAGTCTATAATAAACTAAAGTTACACTCATGGACAAAACTTAAGGAAGTGGAAAGTCTTTGATGTCGCTGATCTGTTTTTTTTTTTTAATAAAACAAAGGTAATTTGTTCACACATGGTTTTCCCGCGAGTTTCTGAGTTATTGCTTGAATCTCGAGATACATGCTAAAAGGTACAACTTCCTTTAGTTTTGTCCGTCAGTGTAGATTAACTTTCGTAGAGTCTACCTCTCCATAACGTGCATTTATGGCTCCAAGCTCTAGAGTCTAACGCGAACCAAACGGAATGTAGACCTTGTAAGCGAAGAACGGAAGCTAAAGCACGAAGCAGCAAATGCAAAACTTAATGACATTTAAAAAAAAAAAATAACGCTTCATTTTGTTTCAATTTTCAGCGATAGAGAGGTTGATTAGAATATATTTAATGACTCTTTAATTATGACAAATTGTCTTTTATACACTCATGGAAAAAAACTTAAGTTGTACCATTTAGCATTTATATCGGAATTTATTCAGCAATAACTACATTACAAGCTTTCAAACTTTTCCCTACTTCAACAGGTACATCGAATTGCAAGAACCGAGCTGGAACAAAAGACCTTTAGAAAAGCTTTCTCTTTGTCTTTTCTTTTCAACGTTACATATTTTTAGGAATTTTGGTTTGATCTATAAATTATTGATGTTGAGCGCTGAAAAATAACGAAGAAGAATAGCGACAGGATGTTTATATAAGTGATAACGCCTCATGATTGTGCGACATAAATTTACAATGTGAAAATATTAATTTAATGATCAAGAGAATTTTTTCTTTGTCATTGAGTTTAATATACTTTATGAGAGTATGATAGACATGTACGAGAATGGGCACTTCTCTCTTTTAAAATGCATCAAAACGTAAAGCAAACTGATTCAGATCAACGAATATGCCACAACACACACAAACACACAGACCCACAAACACACACGCGCGCCTACATACTTAAACACGCACAGACACACAAACACGTACACACACAAAAACGCGCACGCATACACACAAAATGCGGATTTGGCCGATTCTGTGACTCCTCCCGTTGGAGGTTACGAAATTGGCCATACCTCATCAGTACAACAGCATACAGTTTGTTAGCTTCTTGCCTGAAATCGCCAGAGTAGGAGAAAATAGGTTTACATTGTTGTACTTCTGCCGAATCCTAAATCAATATTCAATATTATACCTTAAAGAATTAAGAACTAAAGACTAAAGATAGAAAGTATAGAGTGTTATCGAAGAGTTAATTTCACTCTTTGATAACGCTCTCTACTTTCTATCTGAAGAATGCTTGCTGAAGAAATGTGTACACATACACAACTATATATATTCCCCTACATTTTATTTACCCTTTATTTACTATTTTATTATATATTTTTTCCACTTTTGTAAACAATGATTAGAAGAATCAATAAAATTGTTTAAATTTTCAATTGTCTACTTTCTATCTTTAGCACTATGTCATTTTATCGATTTAAATGAGTTTTATTATCAATTCAGAAGGTTATTTTTGCTGATTACACTTATCATGTAACCGCCAAAATCCAATGCCGCATGATTTAATATATCCTTCATTAGCATCTCAAATAAATAAAAAATTCATCAATGCTGTTTTTACAGTAGTAGCAACATGTTTGAATAAGCTTATCTTTTAAGTAAGGCCATCACATGCTCAAAATCTTATTTGAAAAAAAAAAAACTTTAGAACCGGAAATGGCTTTCATTAGGTGGATTCTGTTTCAGAATGTAAAGTGGCATAGTTTATCGCAGTCTTCATCAGCTGGCCAACTTCCAGTTGTGCCCAGAAGTTGCAATTTCAATGTTCGAGTCGATTTTTTATTCATCAGCGTTCGAATAGATCCAATTATTGGATGCACTCTTAAATAACAATATATGGGTTTTTCAGGAAGCCTCTTTTACAATCTTAATTGGTCGTTTAGAAACCCGACACACCACGCTTACCAGAGCCAACTGCCCGAAATGCGAACGTGGTAGGCTTTTCTCGTTTTTTTTCAAGAAAAATGAGATTAACAAAAATACATGTAATATTACGCGGGTGAATATTACTCTTGGAGGTTGAAGATTGTTGTTGGTGGTGGCGCAGTCGTGGTGGCTGAGTGCTAAGGTGTACACAACAGGGGAAAGACCAGGAGACACGATTGATTGTTGAAATAAGGCAACTAATCGGAGGAAAGAAAGGCTTTGAGAAGGTGGAGCGGTTTTGGTTATTGGCTATCTATTCACATGGCGGTAAGATTGACTTATCTGTAAAGGATGAACGGGAGGGATCTCTAGAGCAGGTGTTACCTTGGTGGGATCCAAGTGATGACTATTCGATGGTGTCCAGCCGAAGACTATAGGTCCTAACTCGGTGGGATGCAAGAGAAGACCGTAGGTCCTAACTCGGTGGGATCGAAGTGAAGACTCTAGGTGCTATCTCGGTGGGATCGAAGTGAAGACTCTAGGTGCTATCTCGATGGGATCGAAGTGAAGACTAGGTGCTATCTCGGTGGGATCGAAGTGAAGACTCTAGGTGTTATCTCGGTGGGATCGAAGTGAAGACTCTAGGTGTTATCTCGGTGGGATCGAAGTGAAGACTCTAGGTGTTATCTCGGTGGGATCGAAGTGAAGACTCTAGGTGTTATCTCGGTGGGATCGAAGTGAAGACTCTAGGTGTTATCTCGGTGGGATCGAAGTGAAGACTGCCAATTCTTGGTTCTCGATTTAACACGAGAACCCTTCTTACTTCTCATTGGTTGAAAGGTGTGACGTGGAGGTTCCCTATTGGTTCTCCACTAAATGAATTGCTCCCTGATTGGTCTACGTTACGTCTTTGTCTTTAGACGTGTTCCAGCTTGACCAGGAAGTGATAGTTTGTTGAACTCGAACTTTTATGAGTTCCGCGATAATTAAACTGATAATAACTTTACTAATGATTGTGCTAACTTCTAAGCCTCTTTTATAGGCCTTTCTTCTAGGCCTTTCTGTCCTCCAATGTTACCTTGTTCTTTATTGAAACAAATCATACATTTTCATACATATTGGATTGACTATTGGCATCTATGTATGTACAAATTATGACATACATATATATAGAAGATGCCTAAATTAATGCTTAGTTGATATTATTCCAGTTTTTGCCACGAATTATGCACATTATCTTTCATTCATAAAAAATATATTATAAAATAAATTAAGCTTCCAGGGTTAAGTTTCTTGTACAACTTTTTAAATATAGTCACATCAACCAATGATTTAATTAACCCCCGACGTTTCAATGACTTGCTATCACTCTCCTCAGGGGAATGATTATCTTGAATCCTAGTTCTATTTATATACATACACGATTTTCTGAAATAGATATTGAATATGTAAAAAACGCGTTATTCAGACATTTCGAAAAACAGCCCTTATCTGTATATCGCACAGCGTAGATCATACACTCATAGACAACACTTAACGAAGTTGTACCTTTTATTATATATACACACACACAAAAGCCTTTATTAAAGACATGTCCCATACAGATTCTCCCAATTGGGTAAGGTAATAATCATCTTGTGTTATTTACATAGGTAGTAAGATAGAAATTGAACTTGGCTTTACTCTTCCTCTCAAATTCATTCACTTGTTGACTGGTCCTTACATAATGATGATCTAAAAATTTATAGTAAGCTATGCCTTAGATTTATTTGCTGATATTTTAGAAAGCAATACGTAGGGTAAAATGTTGGTTTTATTATGTATACGGGATTCAGACACTAACTCTGAAAGATATTACAGTGACCTTTATTGAAGACACAAGATAACCGTGTATTTTCTTAACATTATATTGAAAGATACCAGCATGTCAATATTGATATGTATTTACTGTTAGAATCTGTACAGCTTTTTATTTATATTTTCCAGAATTTCGTACAGCTGAGAAAACGCATAAACTATCTATATCAACCCTACTTTCATTATCTCTCTAGGCGTGTTCTTGATTAGTCTCGTGAAGTCATCAAGTCAAAATATTTCGCTGTAGATTCAAAATATTTAAATATAGAAAGGAGTTTATGTTTAAAAATATTAAATTGATATGCAAATTCCTTTTCGTTTTTGCTTTTAAACATTTTGAATTAATATTTTGATTGATTTTAAACTGCAATGATGAAAGTAAAAATAGTGAAGAGGAAGTGTAAATATATTTACATTTAAAAATGTATACCCCTCACGCAAGATAAATAGAATATATCAAGAAAGAATTGTTATTGTCTTTACCTTGTCACCTGCCGAAATAGCACGGCGCTGCGTCATCCTACGGAATCGCCTGCTGGGTAATCTAAAGCCTGACATTTATTGGATTGTTCTTTTTTAATCTCCCTCTATAGCCAGTTTGAATTCCTAGGATTTCGATAAAAATAAGAAAATTCGAGGATTCGTTGGTACTATATTAGTTTCTGACTAATACAATAAACTGAAACGAAGGCATATCTCAAAATTGTGCTTTTCGCAGGGTGCGATGTCGTGAAGAAAGCCACGGGTTTAAGAGACTCAGAGCTAAAATTATGACGTAGGTAACTATGGGTGCTGCGTGTATTCAACAACAAAGCTCAGGCTTCAGGTATAAATGCATCATCCTCCAAACAAGACACATATATCAATACTTGGAATTCAAGACTAGGAGTGGGGTCGAAGCTGGTTCCTGCGCCTCATTTTTCACTACGCAGAAGTACGCGAGTCGCCTTCATCTATCTCCATTCCTCACGGCCCTATATCTCCGCTGTCAAAACACTCGTGCTGTGTTTGCAGCTTTTATTTGATGCACAAATCTCTGCCCTGACGATCCCATCAGTATTCCACTCGCGGCCTCGCCTAATAGATCCGTGCAGACAATGGCGGACCCTGTCGAAATTAAAGCAAATTTGTTGAAATGTAGGATGGGCACGTTTGGTGGACACTTTGAGTAATGGGACCGGCCGGCTGGATCTTCCGTTAAATAATGTCTCTTTCTTTCCCGTGTTTCCTTTCCGTATCGAAAACGTTTATTTGTAGTATTGGCTTTAATTCTTTCTCTACATTGTGTATTGAACATGAACACATATATATAACAATGAAACTGACATATTCACATAAAGACACAATATTTTAGCGCGCGTTAGAAAAAATAAACCTTATATATATAGTTTTTTTTATTAAACCTAATTCTTTTGACGTTATGTGGCGCTGAGTTTGTTGTTGACATTAATATGGTGTTATACCGTGAAAAAAATTGGCGTTCAGCAAACTTAAATATTGGTAAATAAATTATTTTTGATCCTAATATTTTAATTAAATGTGGTAGTTTGTGTACATAGTGTAAAAATGTATGCTATTTTTTTATCACCTTTTCTCAATTTGTAAATAACATTATACATCTACTTTCAAGAGACGAACTATACTCATACACAAAACTTAAGGAAGTTTTACCTTTTAGCATGTATATCTCTGGAATATATTTGATACATAGTGACCTTTATCGAAGATACACGAGATACCCAAGTGTGAGCACTCTTGTCTCCTTAAAAAAACAAAACAAAAACAGACGACCGGCGACATAAAAGACTTTCTACTTCCTTAAGTTTTGTCCATTAGTGTATATATGTATACATTGGTAATTAAATTGGTGTAAAAATGTAGTGGTGTTCTATCAAGGGAGCCTTTATGGTACACGCCAGCATCTTGTAACACCAAGGTTTATTTGCATTGGTATTTTTTCAGATGAAAAATACAGTATACATATTACGAATGTTTTTTTGGTCTTGTTTTTTATTGTTACCCTGATGGACAAAATATTTGTGTGTCAAAATGTCGATGAAGTAAAAAAAAAAACTTAATCTGGTTCAAGTGACAATATTTCTCAACAAATAATTTTTATCACCCCGATATAGAGATATATGGTGAAAATAATATTGTGAAAAAAATATTTTTTACCAACAGAATATATATATTAATGTTAATATATTTTTTACTCAGCATGGACAAAACTTAAGGACGTGGAAAGTTTTTAATATCGCCGGTCGTTTTTTTTTTTATTAGGAGACAGAGGCTTTTTTTTCACACTTGGTTATTTCGTGTGTCTTCAATAAAGGTCACTGTGTATCAAATATCTTTCAGAGTTATTATCTGAATCCCGATATACATGCTAAAATGTACAACTTCCTTAAGTTTTGTCCATGAGTATATTTTTCTCTCATTGAGCGCACAATTATTTTCTACAAATATATATGGTTTAATTGTTTTGATTGAAATCAAACATGCATTGTCCTCGTAATGTTTTTCGTTATAAATTTTCTCCATGACAATATCATCATTAATGCTATATAGAATGTATGCGCGGAATATACAAGGTCAAATCGGTCGAGTGGGGTCATCGACGCTGTCAAAGGAAAGTTGCAATTCAGGCGTCGTGATTCCATAAGCTTCTAGTTTTTTTCCAGGGGAGGTGTTGAAAGTGACAAATATTTTCGGCATGTGTTTTTAGCGTGCGTGTTTCTTCCATCTCGATGAGTGATGGGCTGTTCTATTTTTCCCGGTTGGCAGCAAGCCGAGGCTATAAGTCTTTTCGAAGACGTAATTAGCCGTAATCCCAATACCAAGGAGAGAGAACCGACGAATATAGCGAGATCTTCCCAATAGCCCAATCTTCCCCGCGCACCGTCGCTCCATTTTTAGCGCACAGCAGGGCGCTAAGTCCCACGATGTCACAGGATTAAATTGTAATTGACACTTTTTATTGTCGGAGTACATTTGGTGTGTGGTCTCCTCCTTCCTATCTAAAGTTCGTTTATTATTCGACGAGCTTGTTCTCGTTGTTATTGTCTTTGCTATACAATACATGAATAGCTTTTTCTCGTTGTTATTGTCTAGGCTACACAATATATGACGATCTTGTAATCCTTGTGTTATTATCTAGGCTATACACTATATTAGGAACTTATTCTCGTTGTTATTATCTAGGCTATACAATATA
This sequence comes from Cordylochernes scorpioides, assembly GCA_030710605.1. Taxonomy (NCBI): domain Eukaryota; kingdom Metazoa; phylum Arthropoda; class Arachnida; order Pseudoscorpiones; family Chernetidae; genus Cordylochernes; species Cordylochernes scorpioides. Next base: position 164,876,799 of record CP092886.1, on the reverse strand, counting down.
TTAAGAACTTATTCTCGTTGCTATATCTAGGCTATACGATATATGACGAGTTTATTCTCGTTGCTATTATCTAGGCTATACGATATATGACGAACTTATTCTCGTTGTTATTATCTAGGCTATACGATATATGACGAGTTTATTCTCGTTACTATTATCTAGGCTATACGATATATGACGAACTAATTCTCGTTGTTATTATATAGGCTATACGATATATGACGAGTTTGTTCTCGTTGTTATTATCTAGGCTATACAATATATGACGAGTTTGTTCTCGTTGTTATCATATAGGCTATACGATATATTAGGAACTTATTCTCGTTGTTATTGTCTTGGCTATACAATATATTACTAACCTTTTCTCGTTGTTATTATCTAGGCTATACGATATATGACGAGTTTATTCTCGTTGCTATTATCTAGGCTATACGATATATGACGAACTTATTCTCGTTGTTATTATCTAGGCTATACGATATATGACGAACTTATTCTCGTTGTTATTATCTAGGCTATACGATATATGACGAACTTATTCTCGTTGTTATTATCTAGGCTATAGGATATATGACGAGTTTATTCTCGTTGTTATTATCTAGGCTATACGATATATGACGAACTTATTCTCGTTGTTATTATCTAGGCTATACGATATATGACGAGTTTGTTCTCGTTGTTATTATATAGGCTATACGATATATGACGAACTTATTCTCGTTGTTATTATCTAGGCTATACGATATATGACGAACTTATTCTCGTTGTTATTATCTAGGCTATACGATATATGACGAACTTATTCTCGTTGTTTTTATCTAGGCTATACGATATATGACGCGTTTATTCTCGTTGTTATTATCTAGGCTATATGATATATGACGAACTTATTCTCGTTGTTATTATCTAGGCTATACGATATATGACGAGTTTGTTCTCGTTGTTATTATCTAGGCTATACGATATATGACGAGTTTGTTCTCGTTGTTATTATCTAGGCTATACGATATATGACGAACTTATTCTCGTTGTTATTATCTAGGCTATACGATATATGACGAGTTTATTCTCGTTGTTATTATCTAGGCTATACGATATATGACGAACTTATTCTCGTTGTTATTATCTAGGCTATACGATATATGACGAGTTTATTCTCGTTGTTATTATCTAGGCTATACGATATATGACGAACTAATTCTCGTTGTTATTATCTAGGCTATACGATATATGACGAGTTTGTTCTCGTTGTTATTATCTAGGCTATACGATATATGACGAACTAATTCTCGTTGTTATTATCTAGGCTATACGATATATGACGAGTTTGTTCTCGTTGTTATTATCTAGGCTATACGATATATGACGAACTAATTCTCGTTGTTATTATCTAGGCTATACGATATATGACGAGTTTGTTCTCGTTGTTATTATCTAGGCTATACAATATATGACGAGTTTGTTCTCGTTGTTATCATATAGGCTATACGATATATTAGGAACTTATTCTCGTTGTTATTGTCTAGGCTATACGATATATGATGAGTTTGTTCTCGTTGTTATTATCTAGGCTATACAATATATGACGAGTTTGTTCTCGTTGTTATTATCTAGGCTATACAATATATGACGAGTTTTTTTTCTCGTTGTTATTATCTCTAGGCTATACAATATATTAGGAACTTATTCTCGTTGCTATTGTCTAGGCTATTTAATATAAGAAAGGCTCGTTTTCGTTTTTATTTTCTAGGCTACACAATATATGACGAGCTTGTTATCGTTGTATTATTGTCTAGACTATGCAGTATATGACGAACTTGTCATCGTTGTGTTATTATATAGCTATGCAACATACAATGAGTTTTTTCTCGTTTTTATTTTCTAGTCTACACAATATATGACGAGCTTGTTATCGTTGTATTATTGTCTAGACTATGCAGTTTATGACGAGCTTGTTATCGTTGTGTTATTGTATAGACTATACAACATACAATGAGTTTTTTCTCGTTTTTATTTTCTAGGCTACACAATATATGACGAGCTTGTTATCGTTGTATTATTGTCTAGACTATGCAGTATATGACGAGCTTGTTATTGTTGTGTTATTGTCTAGGCTATACAATATATGGAGAGTATGTTCTGGTTACTCAAATATTCCAGTCATAAAATACAATTTTAATATTTCACTTCTTAAATTGTCTTTTGATTTCTACTCTGCAATATCATTCTAAATGAGTTTATAAATTATTATTTGGCAAAGATTTTTTTCAACGACTTTAGGAGCACACACACATAGGCAATGCGTTACAATAACATTAATACATACACTCAAGGACAAAACTTAAGGAAGGGGAAGGATTTCATATTGAGGTCTTCTATTTTTTTATTATTATTATTGTAGGAGATATAGGCAATTTTTTTTATACTTGGTTATCTCTCTCTCTCGTGTGTCTTCAACAAAGGCCACTGGGTATCAAATATCTTTCAGAGTTATTGTCTGAATCCCGATATATATGCTAAAAGGTACAACTTCCTTAAGTTTTGTCCATGAGTATATATTGCGCGCGTCTTGGTGGACACATTGGCCTGGAGAAATGTTAATGCTGGAAATCTATCCGTTTTAATCCAATAAAGGGAGCGTCTTGCAATTATTCTTTGTTTATGGGGGTCGGCGGAAGGGTGGCATAAACCGTTGGTTTTAGACCGCTACGACGGATATGAATGAATCCCGCATTGAGCACTTTTTTTCTGAATAAAAAAATATGCTCAAATAATTCCCGATTGCAAAGATCCAACTCCACCAGCGAATACAATTAATCAAACGCTGCTCTGGCACATTTGTAAGTGCAACTGCTTTTCACATTTGTAGACATGTGGGTTACAGTAAAAGCAGTCACCAACTTCTACCCACCATGATTATCATGGCCTTTACCACGTGTACTAGGGATAATAGAGAAATATTCTTCGTTTATTGCTATATATTTTTGCAGTTGGAGTTCTAACTAGGGCGACCACTCCAAGCTGGTGTTACCAAAATGTCCGACGTTCTCGGCAACAGAAGATCCGGCAGAAGGCCGCGCGGAGTGAAATTGATCTCAATGAGATATTGACGACTTCCTCCCGAATGTGACTCCCATTTCCTGGAGGGTGGGGGCCGGCGAAGGAACTTGAGATGTCGCAGATGGACAGTGGCCGCCCGCCCGCCCGGATATTTTCTTTTTTTGGTCGGCTGCACGTGTTTCCATTCTGTTGCTCTTTAGTTTATAAAATTGACAATGCAAACTATTTTATTGACACTCTTAGTTAATTGTTACAAAAATTAAAGAGAAATTAAACAAAGATATTATTTACAATTTGGTAATTGGATTTTGGATTTGTAAGTGCAAAGTCGAACTGCTTTTCACATGTGTAGACATGTGGTGCGCTTACAGTAAAAGCAGTCGCTAACTACCCACCATGATTATCATGGCCTGTACCACGTGTACTAGGGATAAGCAAAAAAAAAACAATTTGATGATTAAATATTTGAAAAAAGCTGTTCTAAGGAAGGGAGGCTCCTCCACCTTGAGAGAGTCCTCCTCCAGACAAGGACAGGATCAATTTGAACCGCTCTCAGTTCAATGTTGAGATAATACTTATAGAGACACACCTTGGCCAAAGCCAGGATGGCCAGAGCATTTTCAGTTTAGAACCTCGGAAAATATGTTCCGAGATCAGTAACTTTCTTATTTAATGAAAATAACCCGAAATATATATAAAATAATATATAAAGGATAATTACAACCAATATATGCGCAGTGAATATGATATTTTGCAAATAGCATTATTTAATACGCATGATAATAGTAATAATTACTCGTATTTTTAAAAAGCAAATATATATATTGTTGCGCTATTCAAATTTTCAACAAATGAGTCAGGAGGCGATAGTAACCAGAGCGAGAGAAAATTAACACACAAATGGTATTTCCCAATAATTTTAATATTTTTTAGTTTGGCGAGCTTTCAAAGAAAAACCTTTTTCTTCGGGTCAAAAGTCAAGACAGGTTAAACCAGATAAAAACTGATAATATCAAGATTCAAGCTAAAGTGGACACTGTAAACTTACTAATTAAAAAAAAAATCAAGGTTGATGAGCCTAAAACTTAATTGATCAAAATCCAACCTATAATTATTGTATTCTCTATAATATGAAAGTATAATATAATGTATATATAATATGAATGTATTCTCTATAATCTATAAAATTTTGAGATATTTTATTACCTATTTATTTGTATTCTCTGATCGCACACATACACACATACATACATACATACATTGGAAAACGTGTAAAACTTCATTCTCGTGTGGGGCGGATTCAAATAAGTAATTACAAATATAGAAAATAAATACAATCACTCTTCAGATAAAAGCAATAAAAACATTTATTCTCTAAAATCTTATTAAAAACACGTTGTGTTTTGAAAGCGCGTACTAAATTAAAGATTGTAATTTGAAAGGGAAATGCTAAGAATGTAAAATATTGGTTGAATTCAAGAGTTTGTGTACATACTGTATATTCATCGTGAAGATAGAGGTTGCCTGTACGGCATTCATAGTTCTTAGAATTAAGAAACACTTCGGACAGTAAATATTTTTTATTCTCTCGATGTTTCGACAAAAATCGTTTGTCCCCATCAGGAAAAAATAAAAATTAAAGCATTTAGCAAGGCGATAAAAAAAATGTATTTTCATCATTATACCAAAATCAACTCCATCTGGATAATATACCGAGAGAGATGGTTGTTTCAGGAAGAATACTTTAAGATGATTCTGACTGACCAGGAGATGATGGTGGAGCGAAGAGCCAGTAAGTTTGTCACAAGGTATCACTACCAAAGCAAAACTCTGCATTGACTGTACCTTTATTCCATTAAACCAAATTAACAGCAAGTTAATGTTAAGCGCGTACTTGGTGTTGAATACGTCAAGGAAGAGCGTTCCTCCATTAAGGGAAAGGAATTATCTAATTATTACCAAAGAATATTTCAGCAACATTTTGTCAGGGCACGATTCGTTAAATAAATTTTAACGCTAAAATGAGAAAACAAGGAGGAAACGCTCATTTATTAACCACTTCCTCCTAGTCCTCATCCAGAGTTACATATCATCGGAGATTATCGTCTGATCTTTTTTTTGTTTCAAAAACATTGTGAAAACTAGTAAAAAAATCAATGCGTTTATGAGTATTTATAATTTAACTAGGGTGTATGATCCCTCTCTTCTGGGTTTCTCAAACATTTTTTATAGAACATCCTCAAATAATATTTTACAATGGCTATGGCTGTATTCAGTCATTATTTAACCTAAATAAAATATGAGACAATTATAAATTATAAAAAAATATATTAAAATTATAAAAGTTTTTTCATCCCAGAAATATTTTAATAACCTTCACAATTTTACGCACCCCTTCAATCATGGGAAAAATATGCTTTTCTCCAATGTGTGCAAAAGTGAATCTCAATTTAATTTAGATAGAGGGCTAGGTAGACGTAGCCCATCTTTGCTTAACTTATTTTGGTAAACAACTTTTAATGACGGCCACGTCAAATAAAGGGAAGGAAGCCCAGTGTGGGCGTCTGTTTGCTCCAGCCTTCAAGTGCTGGATTCGCCGCGCCAATAAATCACTCAGATCAGGACAATATATTTGTTAGAGTTAGGCCTTGGGAATTGTTATCGGGAGGCTGCCTACCGCTAAGTATAAAATAAAAGATTTATTAGCAAGGGGCTAGGCAGTTCGCCAACCATTCAAATCGGCTCTTCCTTTGTGATGTGAGTTGATAGCAGATACTTCCGTCATCTGTATATCACCAACTCAGAAGACGAGTCTTTGTTTGAATTAAAGGCTTCCTTGTCTGTTTGTACTTACTTCCCATATACAAGCTAAATTTTATCACAAAATCACTATCTGTGATATTTAAAATAAAATAATTTTACATCTGTAGAAGAACCGTGTATGAAAGTCTGTGCTTAATCGCGCGCTATAAGAATAAAGAATAATCATTATTTTAATAGTTTAATATTTGGTTTAATTTTTTTTTATAGTAGTCGAATGATCGGGCCAATACCCGGGTTGTACGTCTGAGTTCATTTTTACTTATAAGTGTATAATAATTAAATAAATTGCCGTTTTTTAGAATAAAATAATATTTGATTCAATTAAAAAATATATTTAAAAATATTCCAAATAACTTAATTGTCATCGCGAGTGAGCAAGTAGGAAAATGATGAAATAGTCAAATTTATATAAAACGCTTTTATATGACTTAAATAAAATTGAGGTTATAAGCTGGCAGATATCATTATATATATTGGAGAATATATTTTTTAAAATATAGGTAAAAAATATATAATGATAATCATTTTTCTCATTAATACACATTAAGGAGAGTTTAAATATATCAGTGAAACCTATAGTCTCACACATACTTCATTTTTAGCTATATCAAGGTAAAGATTTAATAAAGGGTTAGAACTGGCTATCGTTTTAAACCTAAGCGTAGAACAGGAATAAAAAATCCGAATAATGAAGGCTTCCTTATTTATAGGGAACGTTGTACCCAGCGTTTGGATCGATGGGCAATTCAGAGATGTCCTTTGTGGAACATCACTCGTATTTTCCAATTAGATATACTACATCTCTACCATCTTGTAAAATAGCAGGCTAATTAACGTGAATCCATCCTTCGGATGTTCTGGCATCTTGATAGCTTGACTAGTAGTCAAATACATATAACATACATATAAGCTAATTAACGTGAATATATCATCGGATGTTCTGGCATTTTGATATATTGTGGGTAATAGTCAAATACATATAACATACATATAAGCTAATTAACGTGAATATATCATCGGATGTTCTGGCATCTTGATATATTGTGGGTAATAGTCAAATACATATAACATGTATATAAGCTCATTAACGTGAATCCATCATTGGATGTTCTGGCATCTTGATATCTTGTGGGTAATAGTGAAATACATATAACATACATATAAGTTAATCAACGTGAATCCATCTATCGGATGTTCTGGCATCTTGATAGCTTGGCTAATTGTCAAATACATATAACAAAGAGGTAAGCTCATTAACGTGAATCCATCCATCGGATTTTCTGGCATCTTGATAGCTTGTCTAATAGTCAAATACATATAACATACATATAAGCTAATTAACGTGAATATATCATCGGATGTTCTGGCATCTTGATATATTGTGGGTAATAGTCAAATACATATAACATGTATATAAGCTCATTAACGTGAATCCATCATCGGATGTTCTGGCATCTTGATATCTTGTGGGTAATAGTGAAATACATATAACATACATATAAGTTAATCAACGTGAATCCATCTATCGGATGTTCTGGCATCTTGATAACTTGGCTAATTGTCAAATATATATAACAAAGAGGTAAGCTCATTAACGTGAATCCATCCATCGGATTTTCTGGCATCTTGATAGCTTGGCTAATAGTCAAATACATATAACATACATATAAGCTAATTAACGTGAATCCATCATAGGATGTTCTGGCATATTGATATCTTGACTATTTGTCAAATACATATAAAATACACGTAAGCTAATTAACGTGAATCCATCCATCGGATGTTCTGGCATATTGATATCTTGACTATTTGTCAAATACATATAAAATACACGTAAGCTAATTAACGTGAATCCATCCATCGGATGTTCTGGCATATTGATATCTTGACTATTTGTCAAATACATATAAAATACACGTAAGCTAATTAACGTGAATCCATCCATCGAATGTTCTGGCATATTGATATCTTGACTATTTGTCAAATACATATAAAATACACGTAAGCTAATTAACGTGAATCCATCCATCGAATGTTCTGGCATATTGATATCTTGACTATTTGTCAAAAACATATAAAATACACGTAAGCTAATTAACGTGAATCCATCCATCGAATGTTCTGGCATATTGATATCTTGACTATTTGTCAAATACATATAAAATACACGTAAGCTAATTAACGTGAATCCATCCTTCGAATGTTCTGGCATATTGATATCTTGACTATTTGTCAAATACATATAAAATACACGTAAGCTAATTAACGTGAATCCATCCATCGAATGTTCTGGCATATTGATATCTTGACTAATAGTCAAATACATATAAAATACACGTAAGCTAATTAATGTGAATCCATCCATCGGATGTTCTGACTTCTTGATAGCTTGGCTAATAGTCAAATACATATCATAAGCATATAAGCTAATTAACGTGAATCCATCCATCGAGGGTTCTGGCATCTTTATACATATAACATACATATAAGCTAATTAACGTGAATTCATCATCGGATGTTCTGGCATCTTGATAACTTGGCTAATAGTCAAATACATATAACATACATATAAGCTAATTAACGTGAATCCATCCATCGGATGTTCTGGAATCTTGATAGCTTGAATAATAGTCGAATAAATATAACATACATATAAGCTAATTAACGTGAATCCCTCCATCGGGGGTACTGGCATCTTGATAGCTTTACTAATTGTCAAATACATATAGCATACATATTAGCTAATTAACGTGAATCATCATCGGATGTTCTGGCATCTTGATAGCTTGGCTAATATTCAAATACATAAAGCAAAGATGTAAGCTAATTAACGTGAATCGATCCATCGGATGTTCAGGCATCTTGATAGCTTGGCTAATTATCAAATTCATATAACAAAGAGGTAAGCTCATTAACGTGAATCCATCCATCGGATGTTCTGGCATCTTCATATCTTGGCTAATAGTCAAATACATATAACATACATATAAGCTCTTTTTTTTTTTTACGTGCTTGCACGCGTCTTCAATTTCTCGTGCACGGAATTTATCGTTTTGAAACCTCCCTACTAGTTCCTGCGTTGTAATTTTGTTGTTGTTTTGAGAAGCTTGAAAACGTCAGACTTAAAAACTTCCCCGCCATAGACGGAAGGTGAGCGGCGATGAAGGGCATCGCGGTGAAGGAAGCGCTGAAGACGTGGGAGACGCAGCAGGGGCAGAGTCCCGCTGAAGCTACGGCCATCAGCCTCGTGGGCCACATCTATACATATAAGCTCATTGACGTGAATCCATCCATCGGATTTTCTGGCATCTTGATAGCTTGACTAATAGTCAAATACATATAACATACATATAAGCTAATTAACGTGAATCCATCATCGAATGTTCTGGCATATTGATATCTTGTGGGTAATAGTCAAATACGTATCACAAAGATGTAAGCTCATTAACGTGAAACCGTCCATCGGATGTTCTGGCATCTTGATAGCTTGAATAATAGTCAAATACATATAACATACATATAAGCTAATTAACGTGAATCCATCCATCGAAGGTTCTGGCATCTTGAGAGCTTGACAAATAGTCAAATACATATAAGCTAATTAACGTAAATCCGTCCATCGGATGTTCTGGCATATTGATATCTTGTGGGTAACGTACATCCAACCAACGGATGTTCTTGATATCTTAGAAAATAGACTAATAGTCAGACATTTATCACGAAAATGATACATTGGAATTAAAAAAATTCTGTGTTGCTTTTGGTGCATATATAAACACAAAATGTACCTTAGATTATGACGTAAAAGTGTGTCAATTAGGCTAGGAATGAAATGCAGGGCCGGAAGCCCAATTGTCTCGTAAACATCCCAAGTCGAACAAGGCTCAGGGGACGCCATATTTCTTCAGCCACTTTCTACTGCCGAGAGCCAGGGCTTATTAGCCCTAATGGCCTGAGGTTTGATATACGTGCCTTGCACTCGTACCTAGCCTCTTGTTGGGGAAATCCTTGGCATTTTAATGTTTTCTTGAATCTCGTTCTTTTCTCATGTTATTTTAGTAGTAAAAATTGTGTATTACATTTTTAAAATATTATTTGTATTAAAAAACAAACAACACAAACAAATTCACAAAATATACCTGAAACTTGTTTTAATTACACTAGTACGCACAGCTTATCCTTCTCAATATTTGAAAGTTGTTTCTAGTAAATTCCAACCCGTAGATCATGAATATAACCTTCATTTTTCAAAATTAGCTCAATTTTTTGAAAAATATTTGAAAATATTTAATTTTATAAAGAAGCTGATGTCATCATTGTCATCAAAATATTTTGAAGATATTAACTTTGTAAGCATAAAATTTAATCATCATTTAGATGAAATGCATACCATTGCAATTTTATATCAAGAAAATGTTTAAAAATACATTTATTTTCATAAATATTTTTAAATATATAAATAATGCCGCGTAAATGCAAAGCTAATCCAGAAATGTTCTGCTACATTTGTGGAGAATTTACAATTCCCAAACAGAGGAAACGTATCACCCCAAATATAAAAGAATGCAATAAAGAATATTTTGGTGTGGCCTTAGGTGATAAATACAAGTGGTGGTGCCCCCATAGTGTGTGTGGAACGTGCTATCAAGGGCTTTTGGAATGGAAATTAGGGAAATCAAAAGGTATGCCCTTTGGTGTACCAATGGTTTGGCGAGAACCAAAAAATCACCATGGCGATTGTTATTTCTGTGTCTGCAAAATCACAGGCCTTAATAGCAAAAAGAAGCAAACTAACTTTTATCCTGATATACCATCAGCTAGGCAACCTATTCCTCGCGACCTCGAAAATCCCATACTGATTCCTAAAACGGTTCAAGAATCCTATATCAAAAAGGATGGTCAGCACGCAGCATTTGCAGAAGATCATCAATTAGGAGACCCTGAATTTATTTCAAATGAAAGTGGCAATCCACATTTATTTGATCAGGCATCATTAAATGATCTAGTTAGGAATCTAGGGCTATCAAAAGAAGTAGCAGAAGTCTTTGGATCAAGATTAAAGCAAAGGAACCTCTTGTTACCACAAACCAAAATCTCTGTCTATCGTAATAAGGAACAATAGGAATTTTACAGGGCTTGCAAAAAGGAAACACAAAGTATACTTGCTTTTTATGCAAGTGGGACAGCAGAGACAGAAAGAATCATTATATAGAAAAAATGTGGCCTGAAAGAAGTATGTTTCGCTTAGGTGAACAAAACGTTGAAAATGAACCGCTTTTCCATAAACTAAAAATGCTTCTTCCCCCATTACATATCAAATTAGGGTTAAAGACAAATTTTGTAAAGGCTTTAAAGAAAGATAGTGATGTTGTCGAATATTTAATGACTAAATTTCCGAAGATTAGTTGTTTTAAGATGATAACGGAAGGTATTTTCATTGGACCTCATATTCGTAAACTAATAAATGACGAATAATTTATTGCAACATTGAAAGATGAGAAAAATGCTTGGCTTGCACTCATCGACGTTGTCAAAAACTTTTTAGGCAATAATAAGTCACCGAATTATGCGAGGATCGTCGAAAATCTAATTTCCAAATTCCATAAGCTCCGAGTGCATAACGAATCTAAAATTTCACTTTACGGATTCACATTTAAACTTTTTCCCTGATAATCTCGGTGCAGAGAGCGAAAAACAAGGTGAACGCTTCCACCAAGATATTAAAATCATTGAGCAACGATACAATGGTCAGTGGAATCAACATATGGTGGCGGATTATTGTTGGAATCTGATGCGTGATGACAAGCAAAATATAATAGACTTCACAGAAAAAATCTTTAAATCCATGAATATAATTTTTGTATTACTTCTTAAATATTACTGCATCTTTATAAATAATGTTTATTAAACCAAATAAAATGTTTTTTTCGCATACACAGCTTTTTGTTAAGACCTTCCATATTATATATAAAAACAATTATTCTGATAATTTTGAAAAAGAAAGGGAAAGAAATTAATTTTTAAATGAAAATTCATATGGATATAGAGTAAGTAGTTTGATAAATATATTTATCTAAGGACAGCTATTGAAGTAAAATACACTGGTGTCCAAAAAATAAGAAACTTAACCAATATTGAAATTTCTCAAAATCTAATATTTTAACAAATATAAAATTTAGTATACAAATAGTTTAAACTATGGAGAATTTGACTAGCTATATGAAAATTAAAAAAATATATATTTGAAATTATGAAATATGCAAATTATTACCAACATACCCAAAGCTAAGGTTCCAGATCTTAAAGAAATAAGCTATCAATAGGTAGTATGATCACCTCTAACAGCTATCAAGATCTCACAGCGAGCCCTCATACTGTTTACCAAGCTTTGGAGGTAGTCCAGGGGTAGTAAACCCCACTCCTCCAATAGAGTAGTTCTTAGCTCAACGAGGGTTCTGGGAGAGGGGTGACGAGCTCCAATACGCCTCCCTAGAGCATCCCACACATGCTCTATTGGATTCAGGTCCGGAGATCTGGCTGGCCAATCCATCCTTCGAATATTCTCACTCTGGAGATATTCATTGACTAGCCTAGCCCTATGCGGACGAGCATTATCGTCCATAAAAATTAAATTTTGACCAATTTGATCTCTATAAGGTCTTAAATAGGGCTCAAGGATCTCGTCCCTGTACCTTTGGGCAGTTAAAGTGCCCCCAGAAAAAATGTGGAGGAGTGTGCGTCTGCTAGAACTGATGCCAGCCCAGACTAAGAGACTGCCCCCTCTGAAACTGTCTATTTCCCTGATGTTACTGGGATGATAGCGGCTTCCAGGCTCCCTCTAGATGAAAACTCGTCGAGAATCTGTGTTTAAGCTAAATCTTGACTCGTCACTGAAGAGAACATTGGCCCATTGATCATGAGTCCAGGCGTGATGTTCCAAGCACCAATTCAAGCGGGCTCTCCTGTGAGCAGAGGTTAAAGGGATACAGACCATTGGTCGTCTTGCATAAAGAGCACCTTCGTGAAGCCTTCGGTAAACAGTTTGTCTTGAAATTCTCGTTCCAGTAGGACTTGAGAGTTCATTAGAGAGTTGAATAGCTGTCATCTCCCTATGGCGCTTGGCAGTTACGACCAGATAACGGTCTTCAGAGGTAGCTGTTTTTCTTTTTCTACCAGAACCTTCTTTTATTTTGATGGTTCCTGTCTCAATGAACTGTTTCCATATTTTGCTGACCACAGATTTATTCACATTTAGCTACTTCAACTTGTGATTGCCCTGCCTCCATTCTTCCAACAGCTCTCCATTTTAAATCATCTGCTAAAATTTTTCGTAAACTCATAATTAACTAAGGATTAAATAAAATTATAATTGGACAATTCTTAGATGGGGTAAACGACACGCCAAATAGCACACTTATAAAGACAAGCCAAAATTTGAATATTTTCAATTTTACCGAATCGAATGGTTGCGATAAATAAATTCTACGACTTAAAATACCTAATTAAATTACTTTTTAGCTTTTAGCGTTGTATATTTTTAAACATATCATTAAAAAACAAAAGTTTCTTATTTTTTGGACACCAGTGTATATACACATGCATATATGTATAATATTGTTTCTTCATTTGCACTATCTTTGGTGCATTTATTTATATAGTAATAAGTTTAATGTCATTACCTTTCCTCCAATAGATGAATATCATGGGTAAAAGGCATTATATCCATAACTTGAGAAATTTAGCTAATCGAAAAGAAATATTGACACCACGTTAATCAGCACAAAAAGTTAACCCAGAAAATGTTTTGTTTATTTGAGGAGGATAATTTTTTTTTCATTTTGTGTACTAGTGTTATTGATAATATATATAACTATAGAGACAAGGGTCGCCTCTCCCGTCTATTTTGACGGGAGAGGCGACCTTTGTCTCTCTCTTTAGATCAATTTTCTCCCGGCAAAATTTCCATCTATATATAACTATATATAAATGATAGAGGCTGCCTGGCCGGAATTCATATTTCTTAAAATTAAAGATACTTTGTCCAGTAAATATCTTTATTATCTCAAAATTGGTCTTGGTTATTGTAAAGATAGAGGCTGCCTAGCCGGCATTGATAGTTTTAAAACTAATATTAAGAACGATATAAAGGATCCTATAGTGTAATGTGTGAATTAAAAGCAGAAGATCAAATTCACCATTTCTACCTCCACAGCCATAACCCACAGTTATCCATTCACAGGATTACGTAAGATTGAGGAACATCTTTCATGCCAATTAGGCCTCTCACGAGAGGTGTAGAATCGCATATTTGTTTCCATTTTCCACCCAAATTTGTAAAATAAATAATGATGATGATAGTGATTACAAAGAACGATTTACTATTGTACTTAACGACCGGACGGTCTAAAGTGGCGAGCATTTCTCATACTTATAATCACGCCAATTCAAACTTCAACTTAGAAAAGCCGCTTTCATAAAGATTTATCATTCGCTATAGTCAAAACGTCAAAAGGACAATAAACTTTTATAACTTATACGATAATAACAAGGCGAAGGAAGACGAGTATCTTTATTGGTGCATAAGAGCGAGCTTTCGGGCAAAAGCCCTTCGACTGGCAAGATATAACGACGCTATGAACGACATAGATGGCTGTAGAGAATATATACACTTATTAATTTACATAAATATAGAAAAAAGCATGCAAATGGATAATTTAACTATTTGTAAAAATGAGAGGTAAAATTAAAAATGGAAAAAATGAAATAGAAATCCTATAGGGTAATAGAAGGGATGCTAGAACATTAGCTGTAGGTAAGAAATATCAGTGAGGCATAACACATGGCTGCAATGGGATATCAAGCATATAAAAGAGAAATTTATACATAAAGGCCAGGAGAGCTTGACATGCTTCAGGGAGGTCAATATTCTACAGTTAAATACAAGGGGGAGGTTTAAATAAAGGACAGGAGAGGATGATAGGCTTCTGGAAGTTCTATTTTTCTATTGATGCTATTTAGTTTGTGGGATACTATTGATTCTAAAATGAGTCTTTGGTGTAAGATATGTATGTGGCTGTAATGTATGGTGGGGTTGTTGATGTTGAACGTGTGGCCCGTGGTCTGCATATGTTGGTAAATGAGGGACTTGGTATCTTGACGGGAAATATTGCGGGAATGTTCAGTCATCCTGATGGATACAGATCTACCCGTCTCACCGACGTAAGTGGCAGGGCACTGTTCGCATGAGACGGAGTAGACTGCACCCACAGAACGAAGGGGGGCAGGAGGAGCTGAGGACTTAGTATGAGGGTGACGGAGGGATGAAAGAAGGTTCGGGGAGTTTTTATATATGGTACGGATGCCATAGGATTTGAGTTTTCTGGCTATATCAACAGAGGAGGGGGAGTAAGGGAGAAAACACAATGATCTGTATGTCATGGAAGGATTGGAGGATGCAGGTGTGTAAGTATATTTGTTAATGAACCAGAGTGGAAAAGAAGCCATGGAGAGCTGGGTTATAATGCGATTTCTTTCTATTATTTTAAAGATGTCTATGGAACAATGGGTGGATATTCTTTTTGTAAGAGTTCTAACAATATTGATTTTATGGGAGGTGGGGCAGTGAGAATTGTAATGAGTGTAGCAGGGGGGGCATTGTTTTTTATGATAAACTGTAGTGTGAAATGAGGATGGGGTGCGGATAATTAAGATGTCTAGGAATGGGAGAACATGGTTAGTTTCAGTTTCTAGAGTAAAGGAAATATCTTGGTTGTAATTATTAAGGGTTGATAGTATGAAGCTCTCCTGACCTTTTTTGCATACACAGAAGACATCATCAATGTACCTGCGCCAGAACTGGATATCTGTTGGAAGGGTATGAGTAATCCAATTATCTATTCTAGTCATGACAATTTCGGCGATAATGGTAGATAGAGGGCTGCCCATTGGGGAGCCCCTGAACTGTCTGTAATGGTGCTGTAGGAATGAGAATGTGTTCATGCTTAAGCATGTTTTGGTAAGTTGGACTATGGTTGAGGAAGTGTGAGAATCGACATTTTGAGATTGAAGGAAATGAGTCAAGCCATCTGTGATGAGCTGATGAGGAAGACAGAGGTAGAGGGAGGTGACGTCGAAGGAGCACATAGTGTAGGCGGGGTCTGGTTTTAGAGCTGTTAATTCATTAATGAAGTGTGGGGTGCTGTTAATAGAAAGGGTATTATTATAATTGGTTAATAGAGGGGAGAGGAAGCTGGAAAGATATTTAGCCAGAGGGTAAGCGGGGGATAAGTGATAGGCTATGATGGGGCGGAGGGGTACTTCAGGTTTATGTATTTTGGGGAGGCCGTAAATATAGGCTGAACTGTGGAGGTTTGAGGTAAACGAGGTGTATTCTTCAGGTGAGATGCTTTTAGATTTCTTGAGTCGGAGAAGTGAGGTTCTGAAATCTTTAACGACAGAGAGGCTGGTTTGGTCTGTGATGGGTAAGAAAGTGGAGTCATCGCTAAGTAAATTGTGCATTTTTGAAATGTAACTTTCCTGATTCAATATAACTGTGTTAGCACCTTTATCTGACCTAGTAATAACTATTGATTTACGAAGTTTGAGTTTTTTAAGTGTAATGGTGTTTTCAAGATGGTTAGGGGGAGGGAGAAAGGGCCTAGATAAATTTTTAGCTACCATAGATCTAATGGAAAACTTCTCTTGCAGATTGAAGGACTTGATGGATGATTCAATGGCGCTGATGATCACTGGTGGATTGGGTTTGGAGGGGATGCGGTATTTCAGTCCCTTCTCAAGGAGTGAGGTCTCCGATGGCGTCAGAGGGTGGTCCGACAGGTTAATGACTGTTGAAGTTCTTGGGCGAAGGTCACTGGAGAAGGTATAGGGTAAAGCATATTTCTTTTTCCAAAAGAGAAGTTTCTTATGGTGTCTGTCGAGAATAATTTTTTCTTGGGATTTGATATCGGTGGTGATTTTTATGATATGCTTCGAGAGATCTGCCAGTGTGATATTTTGGGAAACTAGGGTTATGAGACCTTTGATTGACTTGGTGAGGAATCTAATATTGGAGAAACAATTTTTGATTCTTGCATTAAGCAGCTGCTGCTGTGTTTTTATGAGGATGTGCCTTGAAAAAGAACTGCCAACCGGGTCATGTATCCTGAGGGAAGGCGGGATGAAATCAGCATTTTTGCAAAGACGGTTGAATCTGAGGTGGCATCTCCATCGCGAAAGTTGTAGGGACTTCTTATGTATCATCCATAGGTACCATTCAATGACGCCATCGGAGACCTCACTCCTTGAGAAGGGACTGAAATACCGCATCCCTTCCAAACCCAATCCACCAGTGATCATCAGCGCCATTGAATCATCCATCAAGTCCTTCAATCTGCAAGAGAAGTTTTCCATTAGATCTATGGTAGCTAAAAATTTATCTAGGCCCTTTCTCCCTCCCCCTAACCATCTTGAAAACACCATTACACTTAAAAAACTCAAACTTCGTAAATCAATAGTTATTACTAGGTCAGATAAAGGTGCTAACACAGTTATATTGAATCAGGAAAGTTACATTTCAAAAATGCACAATTTACTTAGCGATGAACTCCACTTTCTTACCCATCACAGACCAAACCAGCCTCTCTGTCGTTAAAGATTTCAGAACCTCACTTCTCCGACTCAAGAAATCTAAAAGCATCTCACCTGAAGAATACACCTCGTTTACCTCAAACCTCCACAGTTCAGCCTATATTTACGGCCTCCCCAAAATACATAAACCTGAAGTACCCCTCCGCCCCATCATAGCCTATCACTTATCCCCCGCTTACCCTCTGGCTAAATATCTTTCCAGCTTCCTCTCCCCTCTATTAACCAATTATAATAATACCCTTTCTATTAACAGCACCCCACACTTCATTAATGAATTAACAGCTCTAAAACCAGACCCCGCCTACACTATGTGCTCCTTCGACGTCACCTCCCCCTACCTCTGTCTTCCTCATCAGCTCATCACAGATGGCTTGACTCATTTCCTTCAATCTCAAAATGTCGATTCTCACACTTCCTCAACCATAGTCCAACTTACCAAAACATGCTTAAGCATGAACACATTCTCATTCCTACAGCACCATTACAGACAGTTCAGGGGCTCCCCAATGGGCAGCCCTCTATCTACCATTATCGCCGAAATTGTCATGACTAGAATAGATAATTGGATTACTCATACCCTTCCAACAGATATCCAGTTCTGGCGCAGGTACATTGATGATGTCTTCTGTGTATGCAAAAAAGGTCAGGAGAGCTTCATACTATCAACCCTTAATAATTACAACCAAGATATTTCCTTTACTCTAGAAACTGAAACTAACCATGTTCTCCCATTCCTAGACATCTTAATTATCCGCACCCCATCCTCATTTCACACTACAGTTTATCATAAAAAACAATGCCCCCCCTGCTACACTCATTACAATTCTCACTGCCCCACCTCCCATAAAATCAATATTGTTAGAACTCTTACAAAAAGAATATCCACCCATTGTTCCATAGACATCTTTAAAATAATAGAAAGAAATCGCATTATAACCCAGCTCTCCATGGCTTCTTTTCCACTCTGGTTCATTAACAAATATACTTACACACCTGCATCCTCCAATCCTTCCATGACATACAGATCATTGTGTTTTCTCCCTTACTCCCCCTCCTCTGTTGATATAGCCAGAAAACTCAAATCCTATGGCATCCGTACCATATATAAAAACTCCCCGAACCTTCTTTCATCCCTCCGTCACCCTCATACTAAGTCCTCAGCTCCTCCTGCCCCCCTTCGTTCTGTGGGTGCAGTCTACTCCGTCTCATGCGAACAGTGCCCTGCCACTTACGTCGGTGAGACGGGTAGATCTGTATCCATCAGGATGACTGAACATTCCCGCAATATTTCCCGTCAAGATACCAAGTCCCTCATTTACCAACATATGCAGACCACGGGCCACACGTTCAACATCAACAACCCCACCATACATTACAGCCACATACATATCTTACACCAAAGACTCATTTTAGAATCAATAGTATCCCACAAACTAAATAGCATCAATAGAAAAATAGAACTTCCAGAAGCCTATCATCCTCTCCTGTCCTTTATTTAAACCTCCCCCTTGTATTTAACTGTAGAATATTGACCTCCCTGAAGCATGTCAAGCTCTCCTGGCCTTTATGTATAAATTTCTCTTTTATATGCTTGATATCCCATTGCAGCCATGTGTTATGCCTCACTGATATTTCTTACCTACAGCTAATGTTCTAGCATCCCTTCTATTACCCTATAGGATTTCTATTTCATTTTTTCCATTTTTATTTTTACCTCTCATTTTTACAAATAGTTAAATTGCCCATTTGCATGCTTTTTTCTATATTTATGTAAATTAATAAGTGTATATATTCTCTACAGCCATCTATGTCGTTCATAGCGTCGTTATATCTTGCCAGTCGAAGGGCTTTTGCCCGAAAGCTCGCTCTTATGCACCAATAAAGATACTCGTCTTCCTTCGCCTTGTTATTATCGTATAAGTTCATTCCAGGAAGAATTGCTCTACTGTTATTCTAAACTTTTATAAGAAGGTTGAGGAAGTCTTCAACTTGAATTAATGCTACTGTAGTTATATGTGTAGTTCTACTGTCCTTAAATCTTATGTCACCATTTTTTAAAATTATCCCTAGTACACGTGGTAGTACGTGATATTCATGGTGGGTAGTTAACGACTGCTTCTACTGCAAGTGCACCACATGTCTACACATGTGAAAAGCAGATGTATTCCTAATTTTCTTAAATACCATAACTAATATTTCACCCTTCAGCGTCGCATATATAAGCAGAATTGTCCAATACAGTAATAAAACTCTAAAAAAGCGGTCTGGTGGGCTAAATTGGAGAAACGACTAGGAGGGTTCACCCCTGATGAGCCAAGGCTTCCTATTTTTTTTCCATCGCAGTATAGACAGCAGGAAGTTTTATTTTAATTAAAAAAAGGAAAAAATCATGCTTAATAGTTCTATATCTTATATATACACTCATGGACAAAACTTAATGAAGTGGATATTTGATATCGCCGGTCCTCTGTTTTTTTTTTGTTTTTTTTTTTAAGGAGACAGAGGCTTTTGTTCACACTTGGGCATCTCGTGTGTCTTCAATAAAGGTCACTGTGTATCAAATATCTTTCAGAGTTATTGTCTGAATCCCGATATACATGCTAAAAGGTACAACTACCTTAAGTTTGTGTCCATGAATGTGTGCATATATAGGTTGAGGTAAAAAGGATTCCCTTTCAAAAAGGCCTCTATACACCTGTGGATCTGTTTGTGGCTAACTTGACGGTCCAACTTGACCGAAACAACGGCCGTGACAGGCATCACGTGGCCCGAGACTGACTGACAGCTCATTATGCTAATAGATTCCTTGATGTTTCACCAATAAATATTCGCAGAGGGTTTGGCCAATGGAAAGTCCAATTGTTCTATCCTTGACTGCGGTTGCTAATTTTACTTTGTCAGCAGTACTTCCACCTTCTTTCGTTCATGAAATTCTATTAGGAATTATATTTGTGACATTCTCAATATATAGAGATAGTATTCACAATGAGCTTCTTTTTTTAAATTATTATTATTGCTAGCTTTCAAGCGATAATCGCTCTTCAACGGGTTTAAAAAGAAATAGGTACTTCCTCTGCGTGGAACTGAGGAGTGTTCAAAAAGACCTTGTCTGGAGGAGAACTCTCTCAAGGTGGGGAAGCCTTCCTTACTGAAGAAATTTGTACACATACACAACTACATATATTCTCCTACGTTTTATATATCCTTTATTTACTATTTTATTTAATATATATATTTTCCACCATTGTAACAATTGATTAGAAGAATCAATAAAATTGTTTAAAGTGTCAAATTGTCTAACAAGAAATATTTACAAATACAAACACGCGCAGCGTGGATTTACAACTTGAGCATTTATAAAAATGAAGAGCGATTATCGCTTTAAAGCTAGCAATTTAAAATACACACACAAAAACCTTTATTAAGACACACAGGTCTTACAGAGGATTCTCCTTGGGGTTACAAGACGGAGAAACCTATGAAAGTGGTAAATATACAAAGGGGTAAAAATGGAGAAAGATTATATACACATGGTAAATATATACAGATTATTATTTGAATAATCCTATGGAAAATAAGAATATGGATTTGGAAAAAAAAAATTGGAAATATGGATGGGAGAAGTGGAGAGCGAAAAGAGGAAAGAAAACAGGTATTTGAAATTTAAAATTCAAGTATAAAATATTTGTAAAAAGAAACTCATTGTGAGGATATATTTTGTAATTTTAAACATTTTTCAGAATTTCATCATGAATATATAAAATGGTAATATTTAAATAACACAATAGGTCAAATATTTCATTCTCAAGTTTTTATTGATAAAATGTTGTGTATGAATTATATGGCTAATATTTAGGAAATATTCTCTCCATGTAGCATGGAAGAGAAAAAAAGCTTTATTAGAACGGAAAATATTGATAATATATATTTTTAAAGCCAGAATCAGATTTTATTAAAAAGGACATTTTGAGAAAATGGTGTTTTCATTCCAAAGTCTACTGATATAGCTGCTTTAGTAATTTTCAATCATTTTATATTTCATCGCGTTGGAAATTTCAGAAAAATATTTGAAATACTTAATCAGCTATTCGCAAAAATGTTCTTTTCAGATTTATTATCATTGGTAAGCTTGTAAAAGACGAAAGCTTGCCAATACTAATAAATTAGAAAAGATAATTTTGGCGTTGTAGTAGCTGATTAAATATTTAAAACGTTTTATACTTATAGTTGATATTAAACAATTTCCACTGCCCTTACTGCAATGGAAAAATTAATGAGAGGGCCTGGCTCATCAGTGGTGAACCCTCTCAGCGGTTTCGCCAGTTTAATCTACCAGGCCCGCTCATTAATTTTTCCATTGCAGTAAGGGCAGTGGAAATTGTTTAATATCAAAAAGAATCTTACGCCTTTAAAATAGTTTCGAATTTTGATAACAGATGGCACGCTAGTGCATCAACTTATAGTTGAATTATAAGAGATGTAATATGGAAGGATTTAAAAGCACGAATGTTTCTTTTATACATAATACAAACTTCTACTGTCCTTACTGCGATGAAAAAATATATTGGGAGGGCTCTTTACTCATCAGTGGTGAACCTTCCCAGCGGTTTCGCCAATTTAATCCACCAGACCGCTTCTCAGAGCTCTAATACTGTATTGGACGATTCTGCTTATATACGCAGCACTGAAGGGTAGAATCTCAGAAATGGTTTTCAAGAAAACTATGGACATAAGGTTCACCACTGATGAGCCAAGCCCTCCCAATATAGTTTTTCATCGCAGTAAGGGCAGTAGAAGTTTGTATTATGTATAAAAGAAACATTCGTGCTTTTAAATCCTATCATTTTATATGTATAGATGGCGCGTTATTTCTTTGTGTTAATATAAGAGATGTTTTTAGAGAGAAAGAACTAAAGACTTACGATTTTGGGCCACCTTCAACATCAGGATGTTCTGAAGGGTCTTGATGTACTTAGTAGTCTCGAGGACTACCTCAATCTGGGCAAATACAGAGATCTTGAGACAGACGCCAACATCAGAGGCAGAAGGAACACAGATTTGCAGATAACTAAAGGAATTTTGTTCAAATTTGAATTAGTGTGTGTACTCGGGGAAATTGCACTTAAAAAACCAAATAATTCAAATATAAAAACTTTGCTATTTTAAATTTTGAAAATAAAAATAAATAATATTTCTATCAAAGTAATATTTTTTTTTTCTACAGAATATTTTGATAAATTCTTTTAGGTTTGAATAACAAAATCCATTTGAATCTTGAAACCATACTTGTTGTGCTTTCTGAATTTCAACATATTCGTCACACCAACATACGACTACTTAAAAAAATTCAATTAAGACACTTGTCTAAATCAACACAAAAAATGGCATAACTTGGGTAAATGGAATTACATATATAGAGGCGTAGGTAGAAAAACGAATAATCTTATTTCTTCATCTTTTCTTCACAGGACTCGGAGGAAATCTTCTGTAGCATCCATCAATAGTTGGAATGTCCTCAGCTAGTCGTTCCGTCAAACCAACCTCAACCCTACAGACCAGCAGCAGCTTTCAGTTTTGGAATCGCCACTATTTGTGTCGCAGTTCTTCATTCTCCAATTGATTAACGTGTCTTCACCCGAAGAAAACGATCAGGTCTTAAAATTATCTGGCGTTAAGTTTCTAGTTCTGTCAGCGTAGCTCTGAATAAGAGTCGACTTTTTATTTTCAATTTACCAAACTTTACCTTCTCTCTCTCCATATGAGAATATAACTTTTCAATAGGTCCTTTAAAAATATCTTTCACTATTTTAAAAACAAATCAATTAATTAGGTCTAAAATCATTTTCACATTATTTGACTGACAGAATGTTAAAAGTCTTAGCAAAAATGACGCTGGTTGAACCAATTATAGAACCATATGTGTTTGGTAGATAATTCAAATATTTGTTAAACTCTTTCTATAACCAAAGACGATGCTTGGATTTTTAAAGTTACTTTTATCTTTCTTTTATGGGTACTTCAATTGGAAAAGTAATTTAAATATAATTTTGAAGCTGTTTTCAAAAATGATATTTAAAAAATGATGCGTACTCATATAATAAGATTATAAGCTTTCTTAATAAGTAATAATATTTCTATATACGTCGTGTGTGTAATTAGTGTTCTTCTGTGGACAATATGATCAGAAATCTTCAAAAAGATGAACTCACAAAAAAATGGATAATTTTTGCTGATTGACCTCGATTATTCTCAAGATATTTAGGGCTGTTGATGAAACACCTAAGTATCTGATTCAATACTCAACCTAAATTGACCAAAATATTCAAAGAATTCAACACTTTTTTTTCAAAACCTATCTCGGTAAATTGTAGACATTCAATATGGAATATTTCACTACTCTGCAACACAGCTTCTTTATTGCCTTATAAAAATCATGATGGAAGACTTTCGAGTATATAGAATTCTTCTATGGGCCTATTTATAGAACAATTAGTAAAGAAAGATAAACAAAGAGAGATATGTTCCAAAAGAGGCAACTCTTTTATTTAATATTAATATATATAGTCACGACCGTCTTTTCTCATCGGCCGGCCGCCTCTGTCACGGATGCGCGCGCACAGGGAGGTCACGTGCTCGCCGGCAGCCAATAAAAATTAAAAAAAAAAACTCCCTCGAGCCGGATTTGAACCAGCGACCTAAGGATCACCGTTGTAACATCTACAGTCGGGTAAAACACGGGCGTTGCCCGGGTCATTCGGCTAGTGAATTATAACAATGAATTTTCATCACACCATTTAAAGCTTAAAGTTGGGGATAAGGAATGAGCAATAATATCAGTTTTGTCAAATTCAGACAAAAACTGGTGTAGTGGTTCATTCTTTGGTTTAATTCATATTGTGAGAGGATTGGTACATGAATGCTATACCCCCGCAACTTTATGCTATATATACTTTACTAATACAAGTATCTCTTGTAATACTTGTATTTCTTTAAACTGGCTTGTAGAAGATTTCTGTATACTCCATAACATGCCACCTTTATATATATATATGATCTAATAAAAAGGTTTTGTTGCAGAGTATAGAAATATTCCAAAGAGAATGTTTACCAAGATAGGTTTTGTAACTAAGTGTGGTATCAGAGGAAGCGTTGCTATCGTAACCACAGAATATAGAGTGTCTTATGTTTAAAAAATGTAGA
The DNA here is from genome assembly GCA_030710605.1 of Cordylochernes scorpioides. Classification (NCBI taxonomy): domain Eukaryota; kingdom Metazoa; phylum Arthropoda; class Arachnida; order Pseudoscorpiones; family Chernetidae; genus Cordylochernes; species Cordylochernes scorpioides. Next base: position 164,852,070 of record CP092886.1, on the reverse strand, counting down.
AAACTTGAGTCTGATGATGATGAAGATGTCGAAATTTCTGCTAATGGAAAGTCACTCAGAATTTTCTTATACTTCTACGGTAATTTTTAATCCTTATTTTCCCATTTTAAAAATAACATAAATAATGGAAGGAATATTTTTAAAAATTAATCCTTTTAATATGAAAAAATAAGTCCGCAATACGAAATTTCTATTAATAGAATAGTCAAGAGGATTATCAGAGAAGAGAATTAATCTTTATGTGAAGCCAAAAAAAAAAAACATTTTCCATTTATTTCACATATTGATTTCCAGGAGGCTGCTGGCCTCTCAACTTTTGGGACTTCGAGAAGTCCTTCGTGACATGATGAAATGCCATTTCATATTTGAACGATTTTATTGTATAGAGATTCCTTTTTTTAACAGGGATTCAAAGCTGAAATAGTAAAACTACATGTTTTCTTTAAAGCTTGTTTGGGAATATACATATATGTTTAATATTAATATATCATACATATATTTGCTCTCTAATATATATATATATATAATATATAAGCACATGTGCTCGTGGTCAGGATATGCCTTCGTTATTTTTAATATCAACACCTGACCCACTTATTTTTTATATTGTTTTTTCATGTGTTAATCCACACTGACGAGCGTCAACAGCGCGAAACGCGTTCGTGGATGGCTTTTCTTGATTTATCAAGAAATTGGATGGATAAATATCACGGAGCAAGTTAAATAAACGTTAGTTTATTTTTGCTCCACTAGATGGCGCTCTGCCATCTAAAAAGCACATGTGTTTGTGATCAGGATATGCCTTCTTTATTTTTAATATATATTTATATTATTTTATCTGTTTATGTATAATCTAATGTAAAGAACACCTATCTGTGAAGTCTCACTACTTAGTCCCATTGCCCGTGGAGGTAATACCTTATCAACGGCAGCATGTTTTATTAGTACGCACGACAAAATTTATTGACAGGTTTGGATTGCCATCATAACTTCCGGCTCACATTTAACCTCGTTCACCCGGGCTCTGGAGCCGCCTATTGACGTGAATGATTGCCTGCTCACTTCCCTGATCATCCAACTTTAGCGACTTAAAACACAATTAGAAATCTGCTTGAGAAACAAACAGAACTTCATTATCAATATCTTGATAGAAATTCATATTTTGAATATTTGTCTGAGGAAGATTCTCTATGGTGTTAAATGATATCAATTATTATTTTACAAATTACAATTATTTTTTTCTTGTAAATTCATTGGCACATAAAGAGTATTTTTATAGTAATGAATATACACTCATGGACAAAACCTAAGGAAGTTGTACTTTTTAGCATGTATATCGGGATTCAGACAATAACTCTGAAAGGTATTTGATACAAAATGGCCTTTATTGAAGACACAAGAGATAATCAAGTGTGAACAAAATTGCCTCTGTCTCTTTAAAAATATATATATAGACGATCGACGACATTTTGTCCATGAGTATACACTTATGCTGACTTCCTCACAACATATTTATTATAATCTAGTATGAGTTTTGATAATTTTATATTTGTGATTCGTGTAAGTGAAACATTGAAACATTAAAAACAGACGATCGAGGACATTTTATCCACGAGTATACACTTATGTTGACTCCCTCACAACATATTTATTATAATCTAGTATGAGTTTTGATAATTTTATATTTGTAATTCGTGTAAGTCAAACATAGCTGGATGGATGGGTAAAATAGATAAGCTGCCAAAGGTTGTGTATATTTAGATAGCTCAATATACGTACTGGTTAATTGTCACAGAGTTTTTACAGAGGACAAAGACGGAGTAATCATGATGGTTTTTTAAATTGAAATAATGTATACGATTTTAAAGAATATATTTTTAAACCTCAAATATACGTTCTATATAAATAAATGTACACTCATGAACAAAACTTAAGGAAACAGAAAGTCTTTAATATCGCCAGTCGTCTGTTTTATTGAAGAAGACAGAAGCAAATTTGATCATATTTGGTTTTCTCGTGGTGACTGTTTATCAAATATCTTTCAGAGTTATTGTCTGAATTCCGATGAACATGCTAAAAAGTATAAATTCCTTAGGTTTTGTATCCGTTAGTGTATAATTTTATTTTATTTATGCTTTTTTATAGAAATTTATTATTTTTATAAGTTGAACGCTTTTCTTCCTCAGACAAGTTGGAAAACCTGATTTCCTTTCTCTTCTGCGTGGAACAGAGACGGGTTTTGCTGCGTTATAATCTTTTAAATGGTGGTATATCTGTTGGCTGTCGACTAATATCTCTAAACTTATCTAATAATATCTCTGAATTTAAAGTTTGGTGGCGATAAATGACCTATCTAGAACGACAGAGATTGTAGCTTTGCCTTGAAAACGATTTTAATTGTGTTATACGAACAGATCTAGAACGACAGCGTTGGTGACTTTGCTTTGAAAAGGATTTTAATTGTGTTATACCAACAGGTTTAGAACGACAGCGATGGTAGCTTTGTCTTGAAAACGATTTAAATTGTGTTATACCAACAGATCTAGAACGACAACGATGGTAGCTTTGCCTTGAAAACGATTTTAATTGTGTTATACGAACAGATCTAGAACGACAGCGATGGTGGCTTTGCCTTGAAAACGATTTTAATTGTGTTATACCAACAGATCTAAAACGACAGCGATGGTGGCTTTGCCTTGAAAACGATTTTAATTGTGTTATACTAACAGATCTAGAACGACAGCGATGGTAGCTTTGCCTTGAAAACGATTTTAATTGTTTTATACCAACAGATCTAGGACGACAGCGATGGTGGCTTTGCCTTGAAAACGATTTTAATTGTGTTATACGAACAGATCTTGAACGACAGCGATGGTAGCTTTGCCTTGAAAACGATTTTAATTGTGTTATACCAACAGATCTAGAACGACAGCGATTGTGGCTTTGCCTTGAAAAAGATTTTAATTGTGTTATACCAACAGATCTAAAACGACAGCGATGGTAGCTTTGCCTTGAGAACGATTTCAATTGTGTTATACCAACAGATCTAGAACGACAGCGATGGTAGCTTTGCCTTGAAAACGATTTTAATAGTGTTATACCAACAGAGATCTAGAATGACAGCGATGGTGGCTTTGCCTTGAACACGATTTCAATTGTGTTATACCAACAGATTTAGAACGACAGCGATGGTAGCTCTCCCTTGAAAATGATTTTAATTGTGTTATACCAACAGATCTAGAACGACAGCGATGGTAGCTTTGCCTTGAAAACGATTTTAATTGTGTTATACCAACAGATCTAAAACGACAGCGATGGTGGCTTTGCCTTGAAAATGATTTTAATTGTGTTATACCAACAGATCTAGAACGACAGCGATGGTAGCTTTCCCTTGATAATGATTTTAATTTTGTTATACGACCAGATCTAGAACGACAGCGATGGTAGCTTTCCCTTGAAAACGATTTTAATTGTGTTATATCAACAGATCTAGAACGACAGCGATGGTAGCTTTCCCTTGAAAATGATTTTAATTGTGTTATACCAACAGATCTAGAACGACAGCGATGGTGACTTTGCCTTGAAAACGATTTCAATTGTGTTATACCAACAGATCTAGAACGACAGCGATGGTAGCTTTCCCTTGAAAATGATTTTAATTGTGTTATACCAACAGATCTAGAACGACAGCGATGGTAGCTTTCCCTTGAAAATGATTTTAATTGTGTTATACCAACAGATCTAGAACGACAGCGATGGTAGCTTTCCCTTGAAAATGATTTTAATTGTGTTATACCAACAGATCTAAAACGACAGCGATGGTGGCTTTGCCTTGAAAATGATTTTAATTGTGTTATGCCAACAGATCTAGAACGACAGCGATGGTAGCTTTCCCTTGATATTGATTTTAATTTTGTTATACGACCAGATCTAGAACGACAGCGATGGTAGCTTTGCTTTGAAAATGATTTTAATTGTGTTATACGACCAGATCTAGAACGACAACGATGGTAGCTTTCCCTTGAAAATGATTTTAATTGAGTTATACCAACAGATCTAAAACGACAGAGATGGTGGCTTTGCCTTGAAAATTATTTTAATTGTGTTATACCAACAGATCTAGAATGACAGCGATGGTGGCTTTGCCTTGAAAATGATTTTAATTGTGTTATGCCAACAGATCTAGAACGACAGTGATGGTGGCTTTGCCTTGATAACGATTTTAATTGTCATCATAATTAATTTATCATTATCATTTACGGCTTCAGCCTGATGGAAGGACGTGTTAGCTCAACTATATATCGCTTCAATTTTAGTGTGGGTATCGGGATAGAGCGCATATTCCCAATCAGGTACATTGGTATTTACTGCTACATTTTGGGAAAGGAGATTTAACGGTCTGTTGTTTTGTATATAATGCTTTTCTGTGGTTTACTTTTAAAACATTTTTTAAGTGTATTTCCTGTATTTACGATATATACATATATATATATATAACATGAAGCGATATATAACTGAGCTAATACGTCCTTCCATCAGTCTGAAGCCGTGAATGATAATGATAAATTAATTATGATGACAATTAAAATCACTTTCAAGGCAAAGCTACCATCGCTGTCGTTCTAGATCTGTTCGTATTACACAATTAAAATCATTTTCAAGGCAAAGCTACCATCGCTGTCGTTCTAGATCTGTTCGTATAACACAATTAAAATCATTTTCAAGGCAAAGCTACCATCGCTGTCGTTCTAGATCTGTTCGTATAACACAATTAAAATAATTTTCAAGGCAAAGCCACCATCGCTGTCGTTCTAGATCTGGTCGTATAACAAAATTAAAATCATTATCAAGGCAAAGCCACCATCGCTGTCGTTCTAGATCTTTTCGTATAACACAATTAAAATCATTTTCAAGGCAAAGCCACCATCGCTGTCGTTCTAGATCTGTTCGTATTACACAATTAAAATCATTTTCAAGGCAAAGCTACCATCGCTGTCGTTCTAGATCTGTTCGTATAACACAATTAAAATCATTTTCAAGGCAAAGCTACCATCGCTGTCGTTCTAGATCTTTTCGTATAACACAATTAAAATCATTTTCAAGGCAAAGCCACCATCGCTGTCGTTCTAGATCTGTTCGTATAACACAATTAAAATCATTTTCAAGGCAAAGCCACCATCGCTGTCGTTCTAGATCTGTTGGTATAACACAATTAAAATCGTTTTCAAGGCAAAGCTACCATCGCTGTCGTTCTAGATCTGTTCGTAAAACATAATTGAAATCGTTTTCAAGGCAAATCTACCATCGCTGTCGTTCTAGATCTGTTCGTATAACACAATTGAAATCGTTTTCAAGGCAAAGCCACCATCGCTGTCGTCCTAGATCTGTTCGTAAAACACAATTGAAATCGTTTTCAAGGCAAAGCCACCATCGCTGTCTTTCTAGATCTGTTCGTGTAACACAATTGAAATCGTTTTAAAGGCAAAGCCACCATCGCTGTCGTTCTAGATCTGTTCGTAAAACACAATTGAAATCGTTTTCAAGGCAAATCTACTAGCGCTGTCGTTCTAGATCTGTTCGTATAACACAATTGAAATCGTTTTAAAGGCAAAGCCACCATCGCTGTCGTTCTAGATCTGTTCGTATAACGGATTTTTTAAATATATATCTCTATATATTTTTCTGTCTAGTTGGTTGGTTGTTTTGGTGAGGCGAAAATTGCATTCGCATATAGTAAGGATTATAAAGATACGTTGACCTATAATTCAAAATCCGTAGAGCCTATTTTAAATTAGTTTTTAAATTTATATACACTCAGTAAAAATGACTTGGGGGAAGCCGAGAAATTCCCAGGACATTCTCATTCGTTAGGTCATATTTATACATACCCTTGTTGAGAAGCCTAGTGATAAAGATATAAATTAAATTGCCATTTTGATTCGTATATTTCCTTGTCACTTAACAATCTGAGAATTTAACTGAAATTCGTTTTCCTATGTACCATTTTATTCAATAACTTTCGAATTTTTATGTTACTACATATTTATTGTCGACAAAATATTAGTATTTTATGAATAAGAAAATTAACAAAAGAAATGAGCTTTAATCATAATGATATGTGATTTTCTAAAAAAAGCCTAAGCTAGTGATGATGTGAACTATACAATGTTCATTGTGAAAGCTGCGAGAGAGTAAAATGAGTGTTAAAATGGAATTATGTATAGTGACTTTTATATAGAAATACATAGCATTGAATACAATTGATATCAAAACACAGCCACAAACACACACACACTCTCTCTCTATCTCTCGCTCAAGGGCCTATCCGAATTCAGGATGTCTTGTAGCCCTTGATCTAAACCAATGAAGCCTGTATAGATTTCATTATGTATATTCATCATTGTTATTATTATAATTTTCTTTAGTTTTCATCTGTCACCATAATATTTTATGAACGATGTAATAAAAGTTGATTCAATCTCTCTCTCTCTCTCTATACCACATATATAATGATCAATATAAACATACATTTTAAATAATTCATGTTCCATAATGATGTGGTGTATGTGGCTTGTTTGTGTGTGATTGTGCGTGTATGTGATATAAATGTTTGTGGTATGTGTGCGTGTGTGGCAGAGATGAAATAAATAGCAGAATATAAGGACACCAAATTCTAAAGAGCATGGTCCAATTAAAATTTCAAGTATTCCATAATATCAAAAGGAAAATTTAAAAATAAACAGAAAAAGTAATCTAAAAATAGGATTTAATAAACTAGAGAGCGGGCGGGGGGAATAAATAAGATAATATTTATCTACATTGACTTTATTTATTTTCGACTAGCACTCCAGAAATATATACTTGTTAACTATAGAAAAGTTCCATTTACTGCATGTTTACCAGCGTCAAATTGGATGTGAAGAAGTTGATGCTCCATCGATCCATGCGCACATTCTGAAGATTCGAAGCCCTCGCACGTTCCGCCTCTATGCAAGAACAAGGATACTAGAGCTGGAATAACGATTTTAAAATGCTTCTCAACAGTTTGATGTTATATAATATATATCACTAAACACCCCTAAGCTGCCTTCCATAGAAAATACAGGGTATATTCCAAAACAATCCAATACAATAGTAGAGCGGTCTAGAGATTAATTTGGCGAAGCTGCTGAGAGGGTTCACTACTGATGAGCCAAGCCCTCTCATTCAATAACTCATATCATTGCAGTAAGGTCTGTAGAGATCATATTTGATGATATTTAAAAGAAGCGCATTGCCAGTAAATTTATTTGTGTAAAATGTTAACGATAGATGGCAATTAAATTTAATTTACTAATATATATATCATTATGTTTATAAAATGGGAATTTTTTCTATTAAAAGGATCTTACGATAATTAATTTGTACTTTGTGTGTATGTGTGTGTGTGATAAATAAATATCTTTTATGATTTATTTGAAACAAACTCTCTAATCAACATCAAAGACTATTCACTCCCCTAAGTTTTGTCCATAAATGTGTATGTTCATTTATAATTTCGCGAGTTAGAAATAAATCATATTTTCTATCACGAAAACCTTCTAAATATTGAGATTGATACTACTTTATTACAATGTCCATATAAGATTATATAAGGTTAAATACAGAATAAATATATAAATATGAATAAATAAGATTATACAAGGTATGTCCCATAAGTTCCCGGACTGGGTCCATAAAAAAATAAATAAATGAAAAATGTGAATGAATTTGACTGTTTATTATAGAAAAAATATCTGGCTACACGGTGGTACCAACATCGAGGCGGTACGTGCACGCGCCCCAAAGTTATTCTAATTTATTTAAAGGTTACACATAGCGCTGCGGCGATTTTACGATGGAACGAAAATTGAAGCAGAGGATTTGCATAGAATTTTGTGTGAAACTTCAAATATCAGCAACCGAAACATTTTAAATGCTTAATAAAGCATTCCCCAAAGAGAACAATTGTTTTTGAATGGCATTCTAGATTTAAAGCTGGCAGAATTTCCATTGAAGATGATCTTCGTCAAGGACGCCCAAAAATTTCAAAGGACTGATGAAAATGTGAAAAAAATCACCGATTTGATAAAATAAAATCCTCGAACCACTTTGCTGGAGCTAGAGCAAGACACAGGCATCTCTAAAACAACGATTGGAAGGATCGTAACCAAATCAAAAAGACTCCTGCAAAATTCATCCCAAGATTCCTCACTAATGAGCAAAAACTGTGTCGGCTTGCAACCTGTGAGGACATGTTGGAAATGACAAGAACGGATCCGGAATGGAAAGACAAGATAATCACAGGCTACGAGACATGGGTCTATGGCTATGATCCTGAAACAAAGCATCAATCTGCCGAGTGGAGATGTCAGGGTGAGCTTAGACCCAAAAAACCCAGATTATTGAAATCCAGAAACAAGGTGTTGCTGGTCGCCCTTTTGGATAAAAAGGGCATTTTTCATCACGAGTATCTTCCTGCAGGCCAAACAGTTATCAAGGGTATGTATTTGGGCATTCTTCGCCGTCTAAGGGAAGCGATTCGAAAAAAAAAAGGCCAGAAAAATGGACTAATGGTGGCTGGATCCTACACCATGACAATGCTCACCCTCACACAGCGCACTTGATGACTAGCTTTTTGGCGAAAAACGGGACACAAATCCTACTTCAACCACCCTATTATCCAGACATCGCACCAAATGACTTTTTCCTGTTCCCCAAACTTAAAGCAGTTCTAAAAGGAAGACATTTTGACACCAGGGATGACATAATAGAAAAATCGCCGTTAGCATTGAAGAGCATTCCAAAAGAGGCTTATAAAAACTGTTTCGACAATTGGGAGAAACGATGGCGCTGGTGCGTTGAAGCAAGGGGGGGTTACTTTGAAAAGTTTTAATAAAAAATTTTTAAAAAAATCTTACCTTTTTTTTTTATGGACCCAGTCCGGGAACTTATGGGACATACCTTGTATAATGATAAATATATGAATATATAGATATAAATATATAAAATAATTGATAAATATACATATATAAATAAATATACACAGTCTTCTTTGGTGACGTCCACCGCAGGTAAGACTCCGCCACTGATGGACTGCGAGAGTTCACTCCCACAGAGTGGGCAGGTCGAGGTGTTGGCTAGCGTTACCCAACTCAAGACCAAGATGGTACTCAAGGAAGGAGACAGAGGCAATATTGTTAACACTTAGTTATGCCGTGTGTTTTCAATAAAGGTCACTGTGTATCATATATCTTTCAGAGTTATTTGGATCCCGGTACAAATTCCTTAAATTTTGTCTATGAATCTATTTTAACAATCAAAGTGAAATTCTCGATAAGTTTTCAAATTTTCAAGCAAGAGCAACAGGTTGGCCGTGTTCGATCAACAAGCCCTCCAAGTGCCATTTGACTGGCTGCGCTGTCAGATGTCAATCGATCCAGCAGATTATTCATTCCATCTCACAAAAGAAGTGTTAATAAGGCTTCCTTCTCGGAATGTTTTCTCGCAATTTGGATGCTTGGACCGAGTCACCATAGCAACGGAGGCATCTTCATTTTGGAGAATTAATTTATATGGAATTCAGTTGCATTGATTGATTTTTTCCATATTTTGTAATTAAAATATTACTAGGGCTTATCATATTCTACCTTATAATTATTTTATGGGATTTTTGAAGAACGTTGATCGCTGCGCTCCAAATATGAATGGAAAAAATGAAGTTTCATATTCAATCTCCGTGCGCTTTCATTTACTATTTCAGATAGAAGAATTATATTGAAGACAGAGATTGCCTGGACGGCATTCAAATTTTTTAACATGAGTACTATAATCACAATTTATTTTTATCATTCATTTAATGAGGAGACAACATTGATTTTTGTTCTTATTTCACAAATCAAGTAGTAAAAGACACTAGAAGACAATAGCTTTCTAAAATATACGTTATTTCATACAAAAGAATGCAGATCTGGACAAGCCTTTAATGTATCATGTTGGAAGGGTACAAATCAAAGAAATCGCACCGAGGCATAATATATACCTATTATGGACTCACTCATTTCACTCATTAAGGCCCGGACCGCTGGTGACTTCGATACACTCCAGAGTTACGTACATAAACAGGATATCGTACAGATAGAGGCTGCCTGGCCGGCATTAATATTTCTTCAAATAAAAAGATTTACTGGCCGAAGTGTCTTTTATTTGAAGAAATAAACAGGATAGACATAAGATCCGACAATCTAGTGACTTCAGTATATTCCACGAATCTATTTAACACGTATTATTCTCCCAACTCTAGTCTTAAATACAAGCTCTGCCTGGGCAGTTGATCTTGACCACGGTCACACTGTCCGAAATTTAAAAAAAAATTCTCTAGAAAAAAATTGAAATATTTATATATTAATATTATAAGTATTTAGATTAGAAACTATTTGATGTTTGCGGAAGAGCGATTGCTCGAAGCATATTATATACACTGGTGTCCAAAATATAAGAAACTTAACCAATATTGAAATTTCTCAAAAGCTAATTTATTAACAAATATAAAATTTAGTATACAAATAGTTTAAACTATGGACAATTTGACTAGCTATATGAAAATATAAAAAAATATTTGAAATTATGAAATATGCAAATTATTACCAACATACCCAAAGCTAAGGTTCCAGATCTTAAAGAAATAAGATATCAATAGGGAGTATGATCACCTCTAACAGCTATCAAGGTCTCACAGCGAGCCCTCATACTGTTTACCAGGCTTTGGAGGAGGTCCAGGGGTAGTAAACCCCACTCCTCCAATAGAGCAGTTCTTAGCTCAACGAGGGTTCTGGGAGAGGGGTGACGAGCTCCAATACGCCTCCCTAGAGCATCCCACACATGCTCTATTGGATTCAGGTCCGGAGATCTGGCTGGCCAATCCATCCTTCGAATATTCTCACTCTGGAGATATTCATTGACTAGCCTAGCCCTATGCGGACGAGCATTATCGTCCATTAAAATTAAATTGTGACCAATTTGATCTCTATAAGGTCTTAGATAGGGCTCAAGGATCTCGTCCCTGTACCTTTGGGCAGTTAAAGTGCCCCCAGAAAAAATGTGAAGGGGTGTGCGTCTGCTAGAACTGATGCCAGCCCAGACTAAGAGACTGCCCCCTCTAAAACAGTCTATTTCCCTGATGTTACTGGGATGATAGCGGGTTCCAGGCTCCCTCCAGATGAAAACTCGTCGAGAATCTGTGTTTAAACTAAATCTTGACTCGTCACTGAAGAGAACATTGGCCCACTGATCATGAGTCCAGGCGTGATGTTCCAAGCACCAATTCAAGCGGGCTCTCCTGTGAGCAGAGGTTAAAGGGATACAGACCATTGGTCGTCTTGCATAAAGAGCACCTTCGTGAAGCCTTCGGTAAGCAGTTTGTCTTGAAATTCTCGTTCCAGTAGCACTTGAGAGTTCATTAGAGAGTTGAATAGCTGTCATCTCCCTATGGCGCTTGGCAGTTACGACCAGATAACGGTCTTCAGAGGTAGCTGTTTTTCTTTTCTACCAGAACCTTCTTTTCTTTTGATGGTTCCTGTCTCAATGAACTGTTTCCATATTTTGCTGACCACAGATTTATTCACATTTAGCCATTTTGCTACTTCAACTTGTGATTGCCCTGCCTCCATTCTTCCAGCAGCTCTCCATTTTAAATCATCTGCTAAAATTTTTCGTAAACTCATAATTAACTAAGGATTAAATAAAATTATAATTGGACAATTCTTATATGGGGTAAACGGCACGCCAAATAGCACACTTATAAAGACGAGCAAAAATTTGCATATTTTTAATTTTACCGAATCGAATGGTTGCGATAAATAAATTCTACGACTTAAAATACCTAATTACTTTTTAGCTTTTAGCGTTGAATATTTTAAAACATATCGTTAAAAAACAAAAGTTTCTTATTTTTTGGACACCAGTGTATTTATAAATGTATATAATTCTACTGCCCTCACAAAGCTTATGTCCATAGTTCTTCTAAAATACCCATTCCAAGAGTCTAGCAACAGTATCACTATAAAAGGAAGTTCCAAAAAATGCAATATAACAGCGGTATGGTAGATTAAACTGGCGAAACCGCTGGGAGGGTTCACCACTGATGAGCCAGGCCCTCCCATTAATTTTTCCATTGCAGTAAGGACAGTAGAAATTGTTTAATTTCAAAAATAATCTTACGCCTTTAAAATAGTTTCGAATTTTGATAAGTATTTAGGTTTAAAATATGTAAATAATAATGTCATTTGTATAAAAATATATATCTTTCATTACGGCGTTAGTTTAGTCAATGTGATACTCCCGTCGAAGAACTGATAAATATATAAGCTTGAGAAATTAAAAAGTTATACAAGAAACTTAGTCCTTGAAGCATTATTTATCTTATTAAATTATTATAAACTTCACCCCACGATCTATAAGAATTCTTCACATTCTATAAACTGTGGGTAAGGAAGGTATGTGTAAATCGGGCTGACTGCCTGTTCCCTTGAGTCCTGTAGGGCTGGGAATTTCTACCCTATTTACCAATAGGGAAGTTTAAAGCAATTTTAGGTGTTTCCCTTGAGATATATGCTGCAGAAATGAAGGATATAAAAGCTTAATAGAATTTTATTTTTGTGCTAAAACAATCTCGAGAATGACATGTTCTCTGAGAGTCTGAGTATATAAAGTATATAGATATACTCACTAAGGCCCGGACCGCTGGTGACTTCTGTACGCTCCAGGATTACGTACATAAACAGAGTAGAATTAAGATCCAGCAATCTAGTGACTTCAGTCCACGAATCCGTCTTACACGTGTTATTCTGGTTATAAATACAAGATCTGCCTGTTCAGTTCATCTTGACCACGGTCACTGTCCAAATTTTAGAATTTTGAAAGGTGTGATGAATCGTTTTGTGTGTCTGCAATATAAGTATTGGCTTTACATCGTATTTACTGAGGTAGAGCCCTACTCTAATTATAGTTTTATCGAAATTTTAAATATGTAATTGACAACTCTCTCTATATACGTAGAGAGAGTCGAAAGGTCCATTACCATAGTGAGAGGTATAAAAAATGTAAAGTGGATGGAAAAAATACGTTTAGATATAATAAGAGGGTATTTAGGTGTGTTTGAAAAAAAATTGATACAATGGATTAATTTATCGAATCGGGTATTTGATAAAACTTCGGATTTTCGGGATTGGATATAAAAGTTAGAATGGCTTTAGAGATAAAGAAATTTGGTACAGTATCTCTACTGACGTTCTAGGTAACACACGTGTTAATGAATAGAGATTCTCCCCCCGCCGTCAGTATCGCAAGAGAGAGAAGCCAGGGCGAAAATTAATTGGGGACATAATTGGGCGGCCGATCAGGTCGAGGACCACAGAGATTAGGCTGGAAATCCTCCACATGCATGGGATAATTAGATGCTATTTCGGGCGCTGGGTGACGAGCATCTTCTGCTTCTTCTTTTGAAAGGCAACTGACGTGATTTGAATGCCTAAACTTGCTGTGGCATCCATAACAATGATCAACTACTGATTAAGAAAACTCTATATGGAAGAGTACACACGATTTTGTAATTTAATCATCTTTATAAGAAGCCATTTTTTGTACCAACTTATGACAATGTTTTTGTTGTTGTCGTGTCCAATGAAGAGCCATCCAATGATGTATCCATGCATCTCTAAAACAGCAGTAGAAATGTCCTATATCTTGGGTGTGTAAAGCTGCTGTTCTGTGTTCATGATCTTATGGCAATAAGAAATGCTTATAAAACTCTTTTTTACTGTTTCACAATTGTGGCTATATTAGAGGTCATTAAAAGAAATGAGCAAACTATCAGAAAACAAAAAGGGAAATTTCGATGAAGTACGATTTTATGAAGTTCTAATTTTTATTTTATATTGTAGAGAAAGAGAAGAAAAAAATCAGAATTTGCAACACAATAGAACGATATATTTGCGAATGTTGCTGTCATATAATGGAAGTTGCAAATCGCGCCCTAAGATAAAGAATCTAAATTAGCTTATCTCTATAAGAAATTGGAGGAATGTGTTAGCAGTCCAACAAATGGATTGACGAGCCGCGAAGCCACCCAGGGCGAAAGACGCCAGGCAAGTGTCATTATCGTATCTAAAAGAGCCCGACTCCCCACCTCCTGCCTGGAGGGTCCCCCCCCCCCCCCCCTCCACGGGGAGTGGCTGACATCTCCATTGCTTCTGCCCATTCACTTCCTCATAAAATGGAATACTTGCAGATAAAAATAGTATTTATCATTGAATTTGTTAATGTGATACTCCTGTTGAAGGACTTACAAGTCCAAAAGCTTGAAAATAAAAGGTTTGCACAAGAAACTTAGCCCTGGAAGCTTTATTTATTTTATTATTGCAGATAATATGGTTACTTTTTCTTCTAAAAGTCTTGGGCAGTTTAAACTTATGCCATTGCTTAATGGAGATTAACGTATTTTCGTCACTCATTCATTTACGATGGTGTGTAGGATCTTGAGGTTTCTAGTGAATTCCACTTTGATAACTCCAGATGCTGCTCACCTTAGATTTGACTATGATAATTTTTATAATCTCTAGTACAGGTGTGTGGGTTATGTGTGTGTATGTGTGAGAGTTGTAAAGAGATCTCCAAAAATATAATATTCAGAGAGTTGTGATCTCCAAAAATATAAAAGGAATGGCCTACCGCATGTCATGAGAGAATGCAATGCCATCACAGCAATAACTTGTGGTACAGGTCATGATAATCATGGTGGATAGTTAGCGAATGCTTTTACTGCAAGTGCGCCACATTTCTACACATGTGGAAAGCTGTTCGTCTTTTGCGTCTATAAGTGTACCAGAGTACCGTTTAGTTACTTGCACTCACATATGGGGTTGGAATTTTGCAAGAATCGGAGGCTATTGAAGCACACGCATTTTTTTCTTCAGAAAAAAAGTGCCCCAATGCGTGATTCGATCCCGGCTGGTGGCTGTCGAGAATCGAAGATTCCTAATTTTCCAACAATATGATCTTCTAAAAACGACATATATCATTACACATCTTCCAATAGAATCAACCATCAGTTTAATTAGGATTTGAATACCGACAACAATAAATTATAGAGATGACAGAGGAGGGAGGGGCATCAGCGTATTCTTAAAAAAAATTCTTAAAAAAAAAAAAACATTTTATTTTAAATACACAGATGAAATATGAACAAATAATCGAAAATATCAATGTTAATAATTTGTTATTTACAACACAATGAATATAATTATGCATAAATATATTGTAACAAAGTATTTATTAATTTTATTATTTTTATTAACAGAGTGGTCATTTTCATGTTTATATTTTGCTACTCTGTAAATTTCCCTTGTGGCTTATCTTTTGTTTACCATTCTTAGTTTTGTCCTTCCCTGAAAAAAAATTGCTGTCCCCTCCTGAAGTTTTTGTCTTCCCTAATTTTCCACGTGGCAATATTGAACATTTTCATAATAATTAGTAAAATATAGGAAAATTGCGATTTACTATTATAAAATATCAAAAACCTTTCGCAATAAGTTTATTTATTAAACCTTAATGAAGAAAAATATTGCGAAAGTTTTTTGATATTTTATGATAGTAATTAGTAGGAAAAATATATATATAATAAAAGATTTAAATTGACTTCACCGTATGTGTGTGTCAATGTTAAACAAAGTTAAATAATTAGATTGTTTTGTGATTTCTCTATTTTTATACCACAGTAATTTTTATCATAAATATAAATAGTATCGAAAGAGATACCTCTCCCTTTAATTATGCGTTAAAACAATGCATTATGCTTATCACCCTAGTTACAAAAACTTTACTGGTGATGATATATAATGAGCCACAACACCAGTTTTGGAAAATTCAGACAAAAATAAACAACCTGTATACCATGGTTTCGGGCTCTGGCCCTCATCAGTACAGGGGCGGCTTCGATTTCATTGCATCCTACGAGAAGGGTTTTGAAAACTACCGAATTTACCAAGAAGTTGTTTACGCTGGTGAAATGGCAAGGTTCGATTTTCAGGAAAGAATACAACATAACGTTGCTAAATAATGATTATCATGTTACAAAAAAAAAGAGGCAGCTTTCTTTTTTAATATAAATATATTTATATATTTTTAATTAAAAAGGCATATATTGGATCAAATTATAAATATATATATAATATAATTATTTTTGGATATAGAGCAATCCCTAAATAAATATTTAATTGAAAAGACATATATGTTATAATACCTTGAAAAAGGTTGGCGTTCAGCCAACTGAAATATTTTTAAAATAAATGATATTTTGATCCAATATATGCCTTTTTAATAAATAATAGCAATAATATAATATATAAATAAATAAAATAAAATATATAAATAAAAAATTAATATATAATAAAATTAATATAAAATATAATATATATAAAGTTATATTGCAAAAGATTACAAAATGATTAGAACAACTGTAATCGAATAAATCCGTTGAAGATTGGAAACTACTTGAACTGAAATTACGGCCTTTTTTTCATATATTATCGGTAAGCCTACTTCCACTGTAATCCATTAGCTCAATTTTTCAACGGCGCTCACAATTGCAAGTTCTCTGCCTTCGAGATGCCATTTGCTTCTTTTTTCTTTCTTTTTTAATTGTCAGCTCGACTCCGTTTAGTTAATTGCACTCTCCTCCTAACAAGATTACCCACTTGGAGTCTAATGAAAGCCGCGGGAGAAACTTACTTTATTGCCGCCGTCCCACCGGGAATGTCACCTCGTCGCGTTCACTAACTTAATATCGAGTCTATGACATCTATGGAATCCTTCTCTGCAATAGACTACTTTTTGACAATCAACTTAATTTTAGTGAAATCTTGTCAATACATTCAAAGTGCAGAGAGTCTGCACTATGTTATATTGAATTAATAATTAGATATATATAACTATATACAATTATATGTATTAGCACAAAGCAATAACGCGCCATCTATACATATAAAATGAAAGGATTTAAAAGCACGAATGTTTCTTTTATACATAATACAAACTTCTACTGCCCTTACTGCGATGAAAAAATATATTGTTTGCGGAAGAGCATTGTTCGATGCAAATATTTGAATGTAATTCTACTGTCCTATAAGCTTATGTCCATAGTTTTCTTGAAAACCATTTCTGAGATTCCATCCTTCAGTGCTGCGTATATAAGCAGAATCGTCCAATACAGTATTAGAGCTCTGAGAAGCGGTCTAGTGGATTAAATTGGCGAAACCGCTGGGAGGGTTCACCACTGATGAGCCAAGCCCTCCCAATATATTTTTTCATCGCAGTAAGGGCAGTAGAAGTTTGTTTTATGTATGAAGAAAACATTCGTGCTTTTAAATCCTTTCATATTATATGTATAGATGGCGCGTTATTGCTTTGTGCTAATTTATGCCTAACTGGCCTTGTCTTTATTGTTTGCGGAAGAGCATTGCTCGATGCAAATATTTGAATGTAATTCTACTGTCCTATAAGCTTATGTCCATAGTTTTCTTGAAAACCATTTCTGAGATTCCATCCTTCAGTGCTGCGTATATAAGCAGAATCGTCCAATACAGTATTATAGCTCTGAGAAGCGGTCTAGTGGATTAAATTGGCGAAACCGCTGGGAGGGTTCACCACTGATGAGCCAAGCCCTCCCAATATATTTTTTCATCGCAGTAAGGGCAGTAGAAGTTTGTATTATGTATAAAAGAAACATTCGTGCTTTTAAATCCTTTCATTTTATAAATTAGATATATACACGGGGCTCTGGCACATTTGTAAGTGCAAAGTCGAACTGCTTTTCACATGTGTATACGTTTTGAAAATAGAGCAATCCATACTTAATTCATTAGATAATAAAAGGCATATATTTTATTAAATCCAATATATGCCTTTTATTATCTAATGTGTATACGTGTGGTGCACTTACAGTAAAAGCAGTCGCCTACTTCTACCCACCATGATTATCATGGCCTGTACCACGTGTACTAGGGATAAGCAAAAAAAAAAATTAGATATACACACAACTATATAAAATGAATATATACATGACGCCTCTGCCACCGCTGTAGAGTTTGGTGGAGAAACACCAGCGGGTCTCCAGCGTCTCCACGCATTTCGCGATCTACGAAGAAAACGATCAGGTCGCTGAGGAGATGGTCATGCCGTGGTCCTCGATAGAAAGATATCGCTATATATGGTAAAATTGCGTGGATTCCTGTGCATTGAAGACATTTCTTCCTTTTAAATAAATACGTTTTCACTACATTTATATATTATAAGAGAGATGTGTTCTTAATGCCTATATATGTACTGGGGAGATAAACCGAAATGCAGGATATGGTACCTTTGGTGCACGAACACCATCCTACCACACCTTTATATATATATATATATGTGTTACAAAAGAGGTCCATTTAAATATGCATCAAAACAATGTATTATATTTATTACACCAGGGATAAACTTGGAGGTGGTGATTAATAATGAACCACAACACCCGTTTTGGCAAATTCAGAAAATATCTCAGCCTTTATAACATGGTTTCTGGCTTTGACCTTCATCAGTAGACGGGCGGCTTCGATGAAATAACACCATACGAGAGGAGCCGTGAAATCGGTCGAATTTTCAAAAAAGTTGGTCCATGAAAATCATCCCTCCGAATAGTTATAATATATTTATATATATATTTAATATATTGAAGATAGAGCACAATTCATTTTGTTTTCTATAAATGTAAAAACTGCTAATATATTGGATTTCTAATATAAATTTTTATTGTCCCAATATTTCCCCTCTAAATTTTGAGCCAATAAAATATTTTATTAAATCCAATATTAGCAGTTTATATATACGAGTTTGATAGATAATAGGTGTACTGGGGTCTTGCTAGGGACAAGAGGACAGATCCCTTGAAAGTTTATTTCTCTTTCTACTTATCATTTATATATATCATATATTATTGTTATAAAGAACAGTGCGAGAGAATTGTACTCTGTGAAAAACCGAAACTCTACCCTCTAATGGAAGACATAAATATTTATGCATCGTTTTATTACAGTTAAACCTGTCTATAGCGCCCCCTCTTTGGACTCACCAAAATAGGGTGCAATAGAAAGGGGGTGCTATAGACAAGTCACTTTTAATGTAAATCGCATCGTACTACGTATTTAAAATCGGGCGCTATAGAGAGGAAGGCGCTATTTAGAGGGGGCGCTATAGACAGGTTTAACTGTATATTCATTATGTAACGTTTCCTATTTAGAAATAAGGAATAGTCACAATACTTTGCGTTTTAATATTTAATTTAATTACAACAAAGTTAACTATAATTAATAGGCTAATCCCTTAATAGAATGTTCAAATCTAAAAGCTTGAGGGATGAGTTTCTTTTGCAAATAAATTTATTTCGAGCTTTCGGGCAACGCCCTTCTACAGGAAAATTAAAATAAAGTAAATTAAATTATATTACACTGAGATTAAGCGTGTGTATATTATTTTATATATAATAACGAAAAGATTCAAAAAGGATAAGTTTCTTTATTTGAAAAATAAATTCGAGCTTTCGGGCGTAAGCTGCCCTTCTACAGGAATAATGGATATAATTTTAAGTAGTCATGTATTTACAGTTATAAATATTTTCTTTAAATGGTTTCTCGCTTTGGTCTTGCACAGCGCGAGTGGATCGCATACCCACGTGATTTAGTTTAAATCAAAGAAAAGCCTTGATAAAGAGAGGCGTGTTGCCCCTAGAAATACTAGTTGACCAATAATTTATATCCAGTATATGCCCTATATTTATCTATACATATATATATATATATATATAAGCTATTTTTTGCATATCTAGGATTATTTATGTAGTTTTATATTTTATTATTTAAGAAAAATTATTGCTATGTAAATTTTTAATTGGTTTATATTATTATATGCAAAATTATTAAGTGGTGTAATGAAGAGAAAACGGATAATTCTATTTTAGTATTTGGACCAGCCTATCATATGTCTCCGGGATATCTATGTGTCTATTTATAATATTATATTTTGATGAAATCAGTGCTTCCAGTATTAATCTTTTGTATTTACTATTTATGTTTGTATAATGAATATTAGGGTTTGCTAGGTTGAAATCGTGATCTGTGTTTCTAATATGTTGTACTATTAGAGATTTGGGGTCTTTGTTTTTAATATTTCTTCTATGTTCGTCTATTCTATCTTTTATATGTCTGCCTGTTTCACCTACATATACATTATTACATTGGTTGCATGGTATGGAATATACGGCTTTGCTATTGTATAGTTTTGTTATAGGAATACTGTTTCTTGTAATAGGGTTTCTTATTATGGTTGCTATACTCGGGTTGCTTTCATAGTATGTTCTTATACCGTGTTTGCTTAAAATTCTGGCTATATTGGTACTACTATGGGAATAGGGGAATATATATATTGATTTATAAACATGATTATTTCTTATAAGAGAGGGATTATGGAAATGTCTTAATATAAAGTTTTTCGGATATCCACTAGAAGTGAGTTTATTGATCAAAAATTGGGTTTCTGTATCTTTTGAGAGTTGGGTGGAACAATGTGTATATATTCGTTTTGAGAGGGTTTTTACAGTGTTGATCTTGTGACTGAGGGGGCAATAAGAGGAAAAGTGTATATAATCTGGAGTGGAGTTTGGCTTATGGTATATTTCTGTTGTATATTGGTTTTGTGTTTTTAGTATAAGTACATCTAGAAATGGTAAGGTCTTATTGTTTTCTGTTTCTATGGTAAAATCAATATCATTATGTATGGACTTTAGTTGGGTAAAAATGGTATCTATTTTGGCAGAGTTGGCTATACAAAAGATGTCGTCTATGTATCTCTGCCAGATGATGATATCTGTGGGAAAAAGGTTGGTTATCGTTTTATCTATTTTTCTCATTACTATTTCTGCTAAAGGTGAAGAGAGAGGACTTCCCATGGGGGAGCCCTTGGTTTGTTTATAAAAATTACTATTGAAGGAGAATATGTTGTATTTTAGGCTGAGTTTAACAAATGAAATAATTTTAGAAGAAGTATCTGGAGGAATATTGTTTAATGCTAAAAATTCTATTGTATTATCTATTATTAGATGGTGTGGTAGGCTTGGGTACATATTAACTACGTCAAAAGATATCATGGTCCTGTTAGGAGAGGGGGGGAGGCTGTGTATATTTTCTATAAATTTTGGTATGGATGTGATGGATGTGGTGGTAGGATTATCTTTTAGAATGGGGATAAGGAAGTTTGCTAGGAACTTAGCTAAGGGGGCTATAGGAGACATATGATAGGCTATGATAGGGCGAATAGGAATACCTGGTTTATGGGTCTTGGGTTGGCCGTAAATATAAGCGGTACTTTTTATGTTTTCAAGGAACGATTTTAAGTCTTCTGTAGTAATAGTCTTGCCTCTGCATAAATTCCTTAGATCTTTTGTATATTGAGCATATGATTGTGATTTTTCGTTGGTGGTTATAGGTATGAATACTGTGGAGTTGCTTAGGATTTCATTCATTTTTGATATGTAATCTAGAGTGTTCATAATAACTGTTTGGGATCCTTTATCTGCTTTTGTAATTACTATTTCTTTCTTGCTTCTTAGTGAATTGGCTATATTTTGGATATTGGGTTTAAAGGTAGGCGAATACACCTGTCTATACAGACCACCCTGTCTATAGCGGCCACTCTAGACAACCCTGTTATCAGCTGTGTGATACATACACCTGTCTATACAGACCACCCTGTCTATAGCGACCACCCAAGACAACGTTTTTAAAATATATTCGCACTCGGGTAAAACCCTGGCGTTGCCCGGGCCATTCGTCTAGTAATATATAAACAAAAAATGACTTATTTTATATAGTTTGTTATATATTTGCCTCGCTTAATATCAGTGTAATATAATTTAATTTACTTTATTTTTAATTTTCCTGTAGAAGGGCGTTGCCCGAAAGATCGAAATAAATATATTTGCATAAGAAACTCATCCCTCAAGCTTTTAGATTTGAACAAAGTTAACTATCTATATATATAATTGCCTTATTCTGTCTGAAGCTCACGGATAGAATGCGCGCCCATTGGCTGCCGGCGAACACGTGTCCTCCCTGCCCCCCTCTAGACAACCCTGTTATCAGCTGTGTGATACATACACCTGTCTATAGCGGCCATTCTAGACAACCCTGTTATCAGCAGTGTGTTACATCCACCTGTCTATACAGACCACCCTGTCTATAGCGACCACTGACCACCCTGCCTATAGCGACCACTCTAGACAACCCTGTTATCAGCTGTGTGATACATCCACCTGTCTTTACAGACCACCCTGTATAAAGCGGCCATTCTAGATAACCCTGTTATCAGCTGTGTGATACATACACCTGTCTATAGCGGCCACTCTAGACAACCTTGTTATCAGCTGTGTGATACATCCACCTGTCTATACAGTCCACCCTGTCTATAGCGGTCACTTTAGGCAACCCTGTTATCATCGGTGTGTTACATTCACCTGTCTATACAGACCACCCTGTCTATAGCGGTCACTTTAGGCAACCCTGTTATCAGCAGTGTGATACATACACCTGTCTATACAGACCACCCTGTCTATAGCGGCCACTCTAGACAACCCTGTTATCAGCTGTGTGATACATACACCTGTCTATACAGACCACCCTGTCTATAGCGACCACCCAAGACAACGTTTTTAAAATATATTCGCACTCGGGTAAAACCCGGGCGTTGCCCGGGCCATTCGTCTAGTAATATATAAACAAAAAATGACTTATGCAAAATTAGAGAAAGAAAGAAAAGTACAGTGACTGCCTAACTATGAAGAAAAATCAAAGCATAATTAAATATTTTACATAAATAAATACAAAGCATGTTACATTTAATGTGTAAAATGTTTTGCATTTATCAATGTAAAATATTTAATCATTCTTTGATTTTTCTTCATAGTTAGGCAGTCACTGTACTTTCTTTCTTTCTCTAATTGTGCATAAGTCATGTTTTTGTGGTGGTGGTGGTGGTGCTTATCTCCATGGTTAAACCAATTCCTGAAGTCCACTTCTCTCCAATTTTGTGATGGTAGTTATAGGCCTGGAAAATAGGTCCTCTATTGTCAGTTCTGAGCATGATATGTTCCGGAGAAGCTTCTGCACTATTGCATTTCAAGCAGTTATTGAAGGTTTTCTGTCCATTTTCAAATTTTTGTCCATTTTGAAGGTTTTTATATGGCCACTTCTTAGTCTTTCTAAAGCTGTTTGTTGATTTCTATTGAGTTTTTAAAGTTCTTCTAATTGTTTCAATGGTTTGTACCAGTGATGATTTGGATAAGCTGTCAGTTTTGATTTATTTTCTTTTTTATACGTATATATTTCTTCAAAGGTAAGATTATTGCTATTGCTTGGTAACTGACAAGCTTTTTTGCTAATTTGTCATTTTTTGTTTATATATTATAGAGAGTTATCGTTTTTTTTACTTATATTGTTATTGTCAAAGTTCTGCGTAGAGAAAAGAGCAAAGAAATGTATTGTTTCGATGCATATATTGGATGTGCATCATTTTACACCTATTAGAAGTTCCTTTTAGCGCATGCAATGCTTTATATTTGAATAAGCACACACATATACATCGTTCTGAATATAGAACAATCATATTTAAATCTTTAGATAATAAAAAGGAATATATTGGCAAATAAATCTTTTACTCAATCCAATATATACCTTTTTATTATCCAAACACATATAAATAAGAAAAAATAGTACAAATGTGAAATTGTACTGGGAAGAGATGGATAAATTAAGAAAAATGTATCTACTTATCGTGCAAATTAAAGTTGCTGTTGGCTTGCACCATCTGTCGGGATATATTATTTTTTCACATTGTTTCGCGTTCTCGCGTACTTCTGGCCTTAACTACCCGTTTCATGATTTTTCAGGATGCCTGAATTACCATATTTTGGTCGTTGAGATACAGCTTGCATCACGCTGAAGAAGGCCAACAGCCCGAAACGCGTAGAAGGTTAGCTTTTCTTGATTAATCAAGAATGGGTATTTGGTCAATTCTGGAATATTTAAAAATCAGCGAATAGTTGATAATTTGTTCCGACAGATGGCGCAAGCTATCAGCAACTTTTAGTTGCAAGATAAGGAGATGACCTTTTTTTTTTACCTATATATCTGATGCTATTTCTTACATTGAAATTTGCTTCTGTTTCGAACATTATTTTCGGATTACGTGTCGATTTTCTATTTCCTTTTTTTTTCTTATTTTTTGGCTATTCGCATAATGAAGTAAAAAAAAATGTAGTTTCCCGTAAATAAATTTTATTCATTTTTTCCTACTATATTTTTTATAAAAGACAATTATTACAACCCGATTCTCTTTTTCAATGATTATATTTCAAAAGATCGTTCTTATTTTTAGTAGAAGACATACCATTAAATTGAGGAAATGAACCATTAAATAGAGGGTTCATTTTAATTTATTTCAGACGACTTAACAAATTAAACCTATTGTTGAATCGATGTTTATATAAACTTGCATTCTCAGAAATAATTATTCAATCTTGGTTTTAAAAAAATAGTAGAAAATTTATTTTTGGAAAATAAAAACAATTTTAATTGATTCTTCTAATCAATTGTTACAGAAAAAAAGATAAAATAAAGAGTAATATATGATAATAGGATAAATAAAATACGGTTGTAGATAAAGAATTCTTCCTGAATTGAAATTAGACGAAAAACATGGTGAAGGAAGACGAGTTTCTTTTATTGATGCATAGGTGCAAGCTTTCGGGTAAAAACCCTTCAACAGGCGAGCAATGATACGGTTGTATATTTCTTCAGCAAGGGAGGCTTCCCCACCTTGATAGAGTCCAAGGTCTTCTTGAACACTCCTCAGTGGTATGGTAAAATGGTAGAGACATCAAGTATGATTGATAAAAAAAATGACTTAGATAGAATTAAGAAAACCTTATTAAATAATTATCATTCTATTTTAAAACCAGTGTGATCTTTCTTTAAGAATATATACTAAGATAATCCTATGTGTTTTATTATTCACCACTGATGAGCCAGGCCCTCCCATTAATTTTTCCATTACAGTAAGGGCAGTAGAAATTATTTTATTTTTAAAAGAATCATACGCGTCTATAATAGTTTCGAATTTTCATTATCCTATGTTTGTTATCAAGATCTTAATAATCTGCTATGTTTACATAATTTTAACGTTCTTGCACATATTTTCAGAATTTTAGGTGGCGAAGTAAGAATTCAGAGCATGTTCGAGAATATTTCAATAAGATCTGGAGGTTGTGTCAGTCATGGTGGATCTCAACATGTGAATGGCACTGCATTGATATTGATAATATGTGGCCGCGCACTTTCTTGATGAAAGATCAGAACTGAATTTCCTTTAATAAACGTGAGAACAAATCTTAAGACTTCTTCAACGTATTTTTGGGCGGTAGGAGAACTTCAAGGAAAACAAGAACTGTTCTTGGACTGAAACACAGATAGGTCCCCAAACGATAAGTTCGGGTGTTTGTCCAGTATGATGATCCACGATCTATTTTGCATGACTTCTTTCTCCTCGACATGACTCTTGCGGTCACTAGCCTAAATTGACTCATCACTAAGGACAACTAAATTCCATACATTCTCCCAATCTTATCTTGGTTTGTGACATTCCACAATCTGCGTGTATAATTGGATGGAAGGGGTACTTCTAGGTCTAGGATTGAAGGACATATTGGCACGAAAGTTTGAGAAAAAAATATTGGTTAAAAGAGACCTGGCCCTGGATTGTTTATTGATTTATAATCAATTGTAGTTCTTATTCTTCTTTCTTATCCCAAAGCCACGATAATCATGGTGGGTAGTTAGCGACTGCTTTTACTGTAAGCGCACCACATGTCTACACATGTGAAAAGCAGTTCGACTTTGCACTTACAAATGTGTCAGAGCCCCGTTTGGTTACTTGCACTCGCTGGTGGGGTTGGACTTTTGCAAGAATCGGAGCCATTGGAGCATTTTTTTTTACAGAAAAAAGTGTCCAATGCGGGAATCGAGCCCGGGTCGTAGTGGTCGAAAACCAAATAGTTTAACCAGCCTACCACTGACCCCCTGCAATTGTAGTTGAATTCCACAATGTAATAGCTCTATATCTAGGAGTCAAAGAAGAAACACTTAATAATGGTCTCCATTTTAGTATGAAGTAAGGAATGAAGAGTAGCTTCTTATATGAAGCTACTCTTCATTCCTTACTTCATACTAAATTGGTCATGATAAGAGTTATTCCTTTAAAAAAAAAATTAAAAAAATGGTCTCCATGATGACAATTTTGCCTCATGCAGTCGTATATTTACGGTGCTTGTAGAAGGATTTGGATAAACTGAATCATTTAAACATTGTTGCAGCTCTCGAATCGTTGTTTTACTCTCAGTAAATGTCATTCTGACAATGTGTCTGTCATTCCTTGCGTTTGTTGCTCTATCTTTTTATATCTTCCACAGCCGGAATTATTTGCACAAGTTCCTTATTTGAAACATTCGGTAATAATTCAACTAAAAGTGGGTTGATTTCATTCAATCATTTGGGAAATTTTATTACCCCAAAGTACAATTTTATTGCCCTTTATGCATAGTAATTTGACCTCTTAAATTTGCGATTGACATTCTTGTGTCTGTGGTTTCAAATTTCATTGTACTCCTGAAAATTTTTAGAATTTTTATAAAAATAACATGAGCGATTTTTTTGCGTTTTTTTTTTTTTGTTCGAATAAACAACGATGAGAAAAAATTGCGATGGGAAATTATTGGGAATATGTGGCTTTTTTTAAATTTTATTTTATTATTACAGAAGCACGAAGTCTATCAGACTATTGTGCTATAATATAATTATTTACACGATGAATTAGTAGTGATTTTTAAATTTGTGTACAAATAGCTCTAAACTTGTCAAAGTGTTCATAAGATTGAGTATATTGTGGCTTATTAGTGATGCACTATTCCAACGGTTTCGCCAGTTTAATCAACCAGTATCTTTAAGTATTTACACGATGAATTAGTAGTGATTTTTAAATTTGTGTACAAATAGCTCTAAACTTGTCAAAGTGTTCATAAGATTGAGTATATTGTGGCTTATTAGTGATGCACTATTCCAACGGTTTCGCCAGTTTAATCAACCAGACTGTTCCAATATTGTACTGTGTTATTCTATTGCTGTCTATATAAGCAGAACTATGGCTTTAAGAAGAACTATGGCTATAATCAGAACTATGGCTTTAAGCAGAACTATGTCTATAAGCAGAACTATGGCTTTAAGCAGAACTATGGCTATAAGCAGAACTATGGCTATAAGCAGAACTATGGCTTTAAGCAGAACTATGGCTATAATCAGAACTATGGCTTTAAGCAGAACTATGGCTATAATCAGAACTATGGCTATAAGCAGAACTATGGCTTCAAGCAGAACTATGACTATAAGCAGAACTATGGCTATAATCAGAACTATGGCTTTAAGCAGAACTATGGCTATAATCAGAACTATGGCTATAAGCAGAACTATGGCTTTAAGCAGAACTATGGCTTTAAGCAGAACTATGGCTTTAAGCAGAACTATGGTTATAAGCAGAACTATGGCTATAAGCAGAACTATGGCTTTAAGCAGAACTATGGCTTTAAGCAGAACTATGACTTTAAGCAGAACTATGGCTATAAGCAGAACTATGGCTATAAGCAGAACAGCCTTGATTGATGACAAGTATCAGGATGAATTCTTGGTCACTTATGTCAAGTCATTCCGTAATTCACTTGGTCCTCAATTTATTTTCAAGGACGAGGTCACACAGGACTACTCATGCTTAAAATTCCATTAAAGGTGATTATATTCGTAAGATGGATTTTTGCCAATATCGCCAAATCTGAATTCTATTGAGCTATATCTGGGATGTTTTAGGGAGTGGAATTGAGAGAAACCAGCCACCTCCAAGAACTCTTCGCCAACTAAAAAATTGCTCTTTTAGAAGAATTGAATTTGTTTCAGCCCTTTACAATATCTTAATCTCCCAAAAAATATAAATGACAAAACAACAAAATTAATATACAAAAAACTCAAAACTCTAAACAAAGAAACGAAAATAAACTTCCAATGGATCCCTTCCCATGTCGACATACCTCTTAATGAAGAGGCAGACAAATTAGCAAAAAGGTGTGTCACTTAACAAGCAATAGCAATAATCTTACCTTTGAAGAAATATATACGTATAAAAAAAACCAAAACTGACAGCTTATCCAAATCATCACTGGTAAAAACCATTGAAACCATTAGAATAACCTAAAAAACTCAATAGAAATAAACAAACAGCTTTAGCAAGATTAAGAAGTGGCCATGTAAAAACCTTAAAATTTTAAAATAGATAAAAAAAAAACCTTCAATAACTGCTTGAAATGCAATAGTGCAGAAGCTTCTCCGGAACCTATCATGCTCGGAACTGATAATAGAGAGCTATTTTCTGGTCCTATAACTACCATCGCAAAATTGGAGGGGAGTGGACTTCAGGAATTGGTTTAACCATGGAGATAAGCACCACCACCACAATATCTTAATTAACAACATTAGGTCACGCTCTGAAGCTTGCATTGCTGTTAAGCATGATCGCTTTCAGTGCTAACTCCACTCGAATAAAAACAACCAGACTCATTTTTAAAGGCGCACATTTTTCTTCCTATAGTTTATATTATTAAAAAAAAGGTCACCCTTTATATTCTTTATATTTTTAATGCATATATATGTATTGTTGTACAAAATATTAATATAATATAATTGTTTCAATAGATATATAGTAAAATTGTATTTGTCGATTTTTATGTTCACCAGCTTACAATTATGTACATTTTATTTAATCGTAGAAACTTTCTCCTTGGGATATTAAAAATATAAAGTTAAGTGCCAGGAGAAAATGTTTTTTATATAAAAAATAAAAAAGAATAAAAAACATTTTCTCCTGGCACTTAACTTTATATTTTTAATTATGTACATTCCAGTGTAAACGACGAATACCTTCTCCTCCAGAAATTCAGGGGGTCCTCTTGCATTCTCCTAAGAGTTCAGGAAAAACCATTAAATGTACAACTTGGAAGAAGCGAGCTTTGCTCAGAGGCGATATCGTAGCCAGTGAGGATATTCCGAGGCGCGATTATTGCTGGTTGAAACCTGGAAGAAGCGATGGTAGGGAGTGCGATGCCATCCGCCCATGCCTGAAGAGCCAGCCTGAGTCCCGTGGCCGCTGGATGAAGCTGAAGGCCTACATGGTGGGTGGCCTGGTACAGCTTCAGGGCCGAAACCGGTGTCCAGGTCGCTGGAACCTCCGGGACTCTCGAGCGGAGGTCGTATGTCCAGGAAGGGCTAGCCCACTGCTATTGTGCCCTGAGGAAGCAATATACTAGAGGGACGGCTAGCCGATGTAAACAGAGTTGTACCACCAGCTCAGTAGCAGGATGATGATCACTATAGCCAAATGTGGTTGCTGGAGTGCGCGGCGGATGGTGGTTAGGCCTGAGAACAGAGCCGCGCTACATAAAGCCTCACCAAGTATTTGTTCGGTAGAATCCTTGATAGCTTTCTGATGACAGCCAGTTTCAGAGGTTGGCTGCGTGTAAGGGCGCGACGCGTTGTACGAGTGGGGGAATACAAAAAGGAATCAGGGGGGGGAACGAAGAGAGATAGCATGCATTGTAAGGAAGAAGAGGGGCAATAACATCCTCTAACAGGTTAACGAGCGTCGAGACAAAAATGCTGATAAAAAGATCGTTAACGGGTAATGTTTACAAACTAGCAATTTTGTAATAAAAATTTTCTTGAGAATCTAAATCTGATCTCTCTAGTTATGGTCTTCACAAATATTCACCCAAACGTCGTGAAGAACTAAGAATTCTTCCATCTGCCCGAGACGACATTCCTGGCCTATAGCAACAGAGTGGTTGAACGCTCTGAAGATTTACGTGGGGATCGGTGAAGGAGTGAACTGCCACGACCCGGGATTAACTCCCGCATTGGACACTTTTATTCTGAAGAAAAATTGCTTCAATGGACCCTGATTCATGCAAAATTCCAACCCCACCAGTGAATCAAATAACCAAACGGGGATCTGTCACACTTGTAAATGAAAAAGTCGAATTGTTTTACTTCATGTGTAGATATGTGCTGCACTTATAGTAAAAGCACTCGCTAACTATCCACCATGATCATCATGGACGGTACCACAAGTACTTGAGATGAGTAACACAAGAACCCCTGTGGTCGTTGTTAAGCCAGCTCTCAACCTATTCAACTCTCTTTTGTCTAATTATATAAATCAATTTTATTTTATAAATGAAACAAGATCTATAAAATCATAGGGCGCCTCTCCCGTCTAAATAAACGTCAAAACTAGAGGCCATCTATTGACCATCTCCGAAAACTAGCGGCCTCGGGTCGCTGACAAAGCTAAATTTATACTAGTGCTGTGGCTTTGCCACCGACCCGAGGCCGCTAGTTTGCGGCGACAGTCAATAGAAGGCGTCTAGTTTTGAAATTTATTTTGACAGGAGAGGCGCCCTCTTTTAAAGATCAGTTTCCTCGCGGCAAAATTCCCATCTATATGAGACATAATGTTCCATGAGATATATTGAAATAGGATGAATATAGTATTTTCACTTATAAAATGAAAGGATTTAAAAGCACGAATGTTTCTTTTATACATAAAACAAACTTCTACTGTCCTTAATGCGATGAAAAAATATATTAGGAGGGCTTGGCTCATCAGTGGTGAACCATCCCAGCGGTTTCGCCAATTTAATCCAACAGACCGCTTCTCAGAGCTCTAATACTGTATTGGACGATTCTGCTTATATACGCAGCACTGAAGGGTGGAATTTCAGAAATGGTTTTCAAGAAAACTATGGACATAAGCTTATAGGACAGTAGAATTACATTCAAATATTTTCACTGCTATACACCACCATCAGCATTTTGTCACCTCGCTGCGTTTCTTTATTGCAGTGAAAGATAGAAGTCTTTCTGATAGAACAAGAGATGGAAATAGCTCCCCAACTTGAGACCGGACTGTTTTTGTAACTACCGCGGGAGATTTCAAGCTAGAATCCACACTTTGTTGATAGCTCTTTTCAAATCCTTTCAATTTTTAACCTGGTCTTTTTTAAGTTGAAGTATGAAAATGAATATTATTATTTAAAAGAACATTGTAGAAATCAGACAAAACGCCAACCTGTATACCAGGGTTTCGGGCTTTGGCCCTCATCAGTACAGGGACGGCCTCGACTTCATAACATCCTACGAGAGGAGTTATGAAATCGGTCGAATTTACCTTACAGTTGTTTAAGCTGGTGAAGTGGTAAGGGCCGATTTTTAGGCCAGAATACAACATAAAGTTGCAGGAGGATGATATCATGTGCCAAAAGAGGCATCTCTCCCTTTGGTAAATTCGACCATTTCATGTTTCTCCTCTTTGGATGTTATGAAATCGAAGCCGCACCCGTACTGATGAGGGTCAAAGTACGAAACCATGGTATGCAGGTTATACATTTTTTTTGAATTTGTGAAAACTATTGTGGTTTATTATTTATCATCACTAGTAACGTTTTTTACTAGGATGATGCACAATTAAGGAGAAGTGCCTCTTTTGGTAATTTATGGATATAAACATATATCCTTATTTTCATTACAAAAATTGTTTTTTTTTTTCTTTACAGATCCAGATACGCCCTTTTATATAATCTTAATTAATGGATCGCCTTTTGACTCAAAATATTTAGCACGTTTGTTAAAACTTCATGTTCAATTAATAAATAATACCATTTTACACTCCATATAAGTGGTTTATAGAAAATTCACAATTTTGATGTGGTATATATGTAAATAATTATTTCTCGCTCCGGGTCAAACGGTGTATTGCCGGACTGAGAATCCTCTCGGTGCTCTTTGCTGATGATCGCCCCAGAATATTTAAAACAGATGGATGAACATGCGAGATTTGCGGGACAAGAATGGAGCCGGGGCTACATCACCATATACTCTCATGTATGGGGCTGAAAGACGAACGAGAAGTGCTCCTCAGTGAAATAGGCCTTGAGGGACTCTCTTTGGAGCTCTTGTTGAATGAGGTGGTGAGAAACAGAGCTGGAGCTTTTGCGTTGTTCAAATTCTGGAAGACGGCTGAAGAGAAGAGGAGGCTATATACATAATCTAATTGATGTAAATAATTATACTCAAATAATCTTTGTCAGGATTAGAATGACGAATCCTGTATGGGACTTTGATTCCAGTAAAAGACTTGTTGCTGCTGTTGTATATAGTCACAGTGTAGAAAATACTATACTATACCTACTACATATAGGTTTCTCTCTGTATTCTTAGTTCTCTTCTCTTCAATTACTCTGTAAACTGGCGAATCCTATATAGGACGAGAGGTCCTCAATAAAGGCTTTTTGTTTGTTTTTTGTTTGTAATAATTATATAATTAATAGGATTATATCAAATTAGGAAAGTATGCGTAAGAACAGAATACTCGACCTGATGCCCCGGTGTCGCCAAACCGATATACATACACTCAAGGACAAAAACTACGGAAGTGGAAAGTCTTTGATGCCAACGGTCGTCTGTTTTTTTTTTTTTTTTTTTTTCTAAGGAGACGGAGCCAATTTTGTTCACACTTGGTTATCTCGTGTGTCTTCAATAAAGGTCACTGTGTATCAAATATTTTTCAGAGTTATTATCTGAATGCCGATATACATGCTAAAAGGTACAACTTCCTTAAGTTTTGTCCATGAGTGCACACATGTATTAACATATTTTTTAAAGTCACCACCTGCAAATAGGCATATATTAATAATAGGGGGACGAATATATTTATAAGTACATATTTTTTCACACACGAAGAGCAAAGAACACAATAAAGTTGCCAAATTTTGAAGATTCAACAAATAGTCGCATATAATTAATATTCAAATGATCAGTAACACCGTAGATAACAGAAGATTACTATCTATATTAGACTAGTAGGTATATACACTCATGAACAAAACTTAAGGAAGTGGAAAGACTTTGATTTCGCCGGTCGTCTGTTTATTTTTTTGAAGGAGACAGAGGCAATTTAGTTCACGCTTGGTTATCTCGTGTTTCTTCAATAAAGGTCACTGTGTATTAGATCATTTTCAGAGTTATTGACTGAATCCCGATATACATGCTAGAAGGTACAACTTGCATAAGTTTTGTCCATGAGTGTATAGATATGAAGTATAAATATTAATTTGTTGTTGAAAATAGAGAGAATACCTTTTCAAATACATTATATATTAAGAAGTTTATCTTACACTTATGTTGTTTATTAAAAACGTGTCAATATTAGGCAGTTCGCCTATCTTCTGGTATTCAAGCTTTGTATCAGCAAGTTTGTTACATGGGCGAACTGCCTTGTTGAAATAGTGACGTTTGAAAGGAACAACATCGATCCAACATTATAAGGTTAATTTTATTGAGCTATTAAAGTTTTAGAGAATATTATATATTTTTATTTGACCACATACACAACACACATATCGGACGCGATATCCCAGTTTGGGATACTTGCGTATAAGTACATTTTAGTAGCTTAATTTAACGAACAGAACCAAAATCAGTATATATTAAAACTCTAATAAGTCGGTTTTCTCGAAACAGAAAAAAAACTAAATTAAATGTCAAAAAAATATTGAAATATATATTTAAAAAAAAATATATATATATATATATATTTTTTTTTTTGCTATATACAAAATCGTACATTTCTTCGATGGAATTTTTTTTTTATGAATACGCTGTGTATTTCTAATAGTTATACACAGTGAACATATATATCCATTGCTATCGTTTGTTTTTGTTTTTATTTAATATATATCCATATAGTTTTCAAAGGCCAAAACTATTCCCAGGTGAAAATATAAAGTTTATTTGAAGAAAGGGTCACCACAAGAAAAATATAAATCTCCAAGGAAGATCAAAGTTCTTATCATCTTTCTAAATCTCGTTAAATTAAGTTCGCCAAGTTCTCTTCAGGGGGTGGAGCTCCTTTATTTAGCTAGTTGCCACTTGACATTTAAAAACAACTTAATGATGCTAAAAAGGCACACATATACACATATATTGATATTGTACATAGAACATGTACATATGGGTTTGATTTTTTTTTTTTTTTCTCTTATAGCACTATATATATATATATCTATTAATGATAAAATATTGTGGAAAAAAGTTTTAAAATTACAAAATATTTTCTTGCAATGAGAAACGCTGCGCGCGTTTATTTTTGTAAATATTTCTTGTAGGATATAGTCGATGTTTATTAAGCCCGTTGAAGAGCGATTATCGCTTGAAAGCTAGCGTTTTGTAATAAAAAGAAACTCATTGTGAGAAAATATTTGTCATTTTAAAACTATATATATATTGTTGTGTTGTTTATAACAATTTTATTTAGGATGAAATTTGATAGAAATAGTATAAACATATGTTTAATGATGCCTGGTTCACTACTTGTTGCAGGTGTTTAGACAGTATTCTATTGAGTTTTGTAGATAAAATTTGTTTAACGACATTTTTTCCCTATGGTATTTATTTAGCTTTTTCTCTTATAACACTTTTTTGTTGTGTAGTCTATAACAATTTTATTTAGGATGAAATTGGATAGATATAGTATAAATGTGTTTAATGATGCATGGTTCACTACTTGTTGCAGGTGTTTAGAGTGTTCTATTGAGTTTTGTAGATAAAATTTGTTTAACAACATTTTTTCCCTATGATTTTTATTAACTTTTTTTTCTTTTATAACACTATGTCTGTGTTGTCTATAACAATTTTATTTAGGATGAAATTGGATAGAGTATAAATATGTGTTTACTGATACATTGTAGAGTAAAATGTGATTATATAACTTTCGCGAAAGAAATTTCATCAAAGATATCGTTTTTTAATAAAGCACAATTTGGATTATAGATTATAGATACAAGAAAATAAGATCTAATCCAAATAATTTAATAGTGTGTGACGTTTCGGTAACAACATTGTTACCATCAACAGGCAAAAGAATAAATGAGAAAAAATATCACAGCATTTTTCTCACTTATTCTTTTTGTCTGATGATGGTAACAATGCTGTTACCGAAACGTTACACACTATTAAATTATTTGGATTAGGTCTTATTTTCTTGTATCTATATAGTTTTTTATTTATTTATCGAAGTTTCACGATTATTTATTGATTACTTTGTTTTGAGAAACTACTTGTTGCAGGGGTTTAGACAGATTTCTATTGAATTTTGTACATAGAATTGGTTTACCACATTTTCCCTATGGTTTTGATTTAACTTTTTTTTTTTTCCTCTTATAGCACCTTTTTTTTTTTTTGTGTGTGGTTTATAACTATTTTATTTAGAATGAAATTGTATAGAAATTGTATAAATATGGCGATATTTTTACTGATGTATGGTAGAGTGAAATTTGAATATAACTATCGTTTTCTATTGAAATAAACTTTATCAAGGAAGGATATCGTTTTATTAATTATTTATCGTGGTTTAGGAGGTTTATTACTTTGTTTTGTGAAGCTACTTGTTGCAGGGGCTTAGAGTGGATTCTATTGAGAAGCGAGAATGCTTCTTGGAATGGTTACAAAGAGGAAGAGACCGACCCACCTCGGAGGGGTTGCCGTCCCGCAGGCCCGGGACCATCTCCCGCAGGCGGCGCAACTCGGCCTCGTAGCTCGGCTCCTTCATGGCGGGCGGCGGGCGGTCTGGCAGCTCGGCCCCCACGTGCGCGCCGCTCACCGCGCCACGCGCTATCCCAACCTGGCGATCTCTAGAAGACT
The DNA here is from genome assembly GCA_030710605.1 of Cordylochernes scorpioides. Classification (NCBI taxonomy): domain Eukaryota; kingdom Metazoa; phylum Arthropoda; class Arachnida; order Pseudoscorpiones; family Chernetidae; genus Cordylochernes; species Cordylochernes scorpioides. The sequence continues at coordinate 164,816,065 of CP092886.1, read as the reverse complement.
GGATGGCCGAGAGGAATTGCTTTCCTCATATACATATTGCTAATTCTATTGTTATATATATATTTAGTTATTATAATATTTTAAAATTTTCTATTAACGTTGATTTTTGTATATGAATTTGGGGTATGATAACATCTCACATCTTGTTTCCATATTTACGGTATCGAGAGAGAGGGAAATACTTTGTGATTATTTTCCTGACCCAATCGCTAGTTTCGAATCTTATTGTCGAGACTGTGGTTCCTTCATCTGCTATGTCGTGGGAGTGATGTACAAGTTACATTTTTATTCAAAATATATTGATTAAAAAAAAAAAGAAACACAAGTCGGGGAGAAGAGCTTATATACGACGTATCGTATAAGTTTTCGGCCAAGACACCCTTATAAATAGTATCCAAAAAACTGTTGGTGTTGATTATTTCTCAAGTCGTTTAAACGATCTCCATTAGGTTCCATTGTCTCAGCTTTTGTATCCAACAAACTTCATTAATAGAAAGATAGAATTGCCAGTATATATAATCAATTTTTGTACTGATCCCGGCCACTTATTTGAATTTGTCTATTTTACACTTGCTTCTTTCCATAGTGTAATATTAGATTTTTATATATTTATACTATATATTTCGTCAATCTTTTCACAATTTGTATATAATAGTAAAACAACACTTAAAGTTTCACCGCATAAGTTTCTTTTCTGTGAAAAATCAATACTTATTTCAAAGAGAAATATCTACTATTTCTAACTTTTTTTTTGGATGACGTATGAAAGGGTGAAAATATGAAGAGTGATTGTCTATATATGATTGGATGACGTATGAAAGGGTGAAAATATGAAGAGTAATGGCGAACGGAAAAATAAAAGTGTCCAGGGGAGGGAATCGAACCCACAGTACTAATCCTGGCCACCTATTTGAATTTGTCTATTTTACACTTGCTTCTTTCCATAGTATAATATTGGATTTTTATATATTTATACTATATATTTCGTCAATCTTTTCACACTTTGTATATAATAGGTTTAGAAATATAGCTTAGAAAAAATAATTGTACTAATCCTGGCCACCTATTTGAATTTGTCTCTTTTCCACTTGCTTCTCTCCTTTCATAGTATAATATTGGATTTGCATATATTTATTTATTTGTGCTATATATTTCGTCAATCTTTTCACACATGGTATAATAGCTTTAGTAATTTAGCTTAGAACAAAAGAAAAAAAAATAGAATTATGCAAAACATTTTCATTAAAGTATATATATATATATAAAGCATATATTGGATCTAAATTTATTAATCAGCCAATATTTCTAGGGGCAGCACGCCTCTCTTTATCAAGGCTTTGATTTAAACTAAATCACGTGTGATCCACTCATGCTATACAAGATCAAAGTAAGAAACTATCTGATGAAAATTTCACTGTATATAAAATATATTTATAATATATATTTTTTTTACTTATCCTTTTAGTCTAAATTAGACAAGATCTTGGAGGTCGTGCTCGTAAAGAAGCTCAAGAACTCTTCTTGGTTCTCTGTACAGGGATCTTTTGTCCTTTCCAATGCAATTTAGTAAATGTTGGGGGTGGCCTCTTCGGTTTTGCACCTAGTGCACATGGGGAAGCTTTTGGCTCCCTCTTTATAGACTAGAGGGCGCAGGTGACCAGATTTCCATCTGGCCAACTGTGTCGATTCCCTTCTGTTTAGTTGGAGGGTCTGTTTTTTCTGTACATTCTTACCTAAAGAATGTACAATTGTTATATTTAATAATAATAATTAAAAGAGTATATAATTAAATAACCATTTGATTAGATAGATGAAGAGACTGATAAATATTAGAAAATAAAAATGAGTAAGGATTATGATTCAATATGTTGTGTTCTGTATATATATAAACTATTACCCCTAGAGAGAGAGAGAGTTTCATTTTGTACCCGTAGAAGGGCTTCTTGCCGGAAAGCTTATTCTATCGTCCTCGTATAAAAGAATCTTCTCTCCCCGACTTTTGTTCCTTCTTCTATAGAAGCGTTGTCTTAATATATGGAGATTTTAAAAATGAAAATTTATAAATGGATTTATAATAAGATAAAATATATATATTTTCAAAAATTATTATACACTAATGGACAAAACTTATGGAAGTATAAAGTCTTTGATGTCGCCGGTCGTCTGTTTTTTAGAGAGGCCATTTTGTTCACACTTTGTGTGTTTTCAATAAATCTCACTACCAAATATCTTTCAGCGTTATTATCTATGAGTGTATATATTGTTGCATCAATTTTAATGCACCTTACATTTATTCAAAATATTCTATGATATTTAATATTTATTTGAAACAGATTATTTAGATTATCATCATTCCTTTTTATAGTTTCATTCCTTTTGTAATATTTTATTTTACATATATCTTGATTGGTTATTGGAGCGAGAGAGGACCTAGACCAAGACTGTGGATCACGACCTACGAGGCAGACAACGAATAAATATCTTTAAAATGTAATTTATTTTTATTTACTTTAATTTATTTGCTTTGACTATGGAAACCCGCTCGGGAAGCGTGTATAACACCAAGAAGGAAAATATCAAGGTCGACGACCCTGCAAAGCTGCAACTTGGTGCAACAATATAAACCATACGCAATATTTTTATTAAGATCCGGGCGAACTTTTCGAGCTTTCGTTCTCCAGCGAACCAACGAATCAGTTGAGATTGAAATTATTTGCTAACTGATTCGTGGACTCGTTAAAGATAAAATGTTTGAAAACTCGCCGGGAAATTAATTTAAAAATAAGGTATAGCGTCTTCTTTCTTATCTCCACTCAATCATATTAGGGTGTCAAGCTTGTAAAGCTTTAGACTTTTGATGGTGTCTGCTGGGAATGAGTAGAGCTCATCAATGGATGAGTCTGTGGGCGGCATAGAATTCTAAGCGGAGTCAGACAACAAATTATTTATTGTAAAATCAATTTTTAAATACATTTATTTAATACAAATTATCAGAAGTATTGTTGTATACTACATGTTGATGTTCTTTTTTCTTCTGTCGTGGTCAAATATCATTTCTATATTATAAAATGTTAAATATATGTGTTTGATATATTATAGATAAATATTTATATTTTATATGATTTATATTTAGAATGATGTATAATTATTTTTATTATATTATTATAACAACAAATAATGTGATATTAATGTTAATTTATATAATTTTTATTAAGTATATTTTATGAGCATTATATATTTATAAGAGATGGATATTTTAATTTAATATTTGAATTAAATAGTTATTAAACAAATTAAAACTTATGATGAAAATATTAAAAGTTAATATTTGGGAGCCGCTACAGGTCAATACAGTCAATAATGTGTTTTGGGGTTGCAAGTTGACACTTAGTACATGGTGGTAAAACCTTGAAACCATTCTGGAAAGTCAGGTATAACGTAAAAGTTTTGAGCTCTATTCTAAATAATTTGATAGTAATTATTGTATATAGAAATATTAACTTTATATATTCAGATGACACACATCTCTCAGAACTTGGAAAAGCGATCATAACTTACTCTGATCTGTACAAAAACAACACAGGAAGAAGTGACCATTTCGTTTTACTACTACGCCCTGCTACAATCGAATTACACAAACGAGGCAAATACTGTATTTTCAACTCTTCAAGGCCGCTGAAAAGAAAAATATTTTTAAAAAAAGTAAGCGATTTCTGTTCACTAGGGTCTCTAGAATTTATTTTCCTACTAGCCGAATGACCCGGGAAGCGCCCGTGTTTTACCCGATTGAATGTTTTTGTTCAAATACTATTTGTTACAATTATAAATTGGCGCCTTAAATAAATGCATATATTAGTTAATACCTATAGCCTATGTGCTTTATCTGTCTATGCACTGTTGGCTTCCGTAGGCGTCTCTTACTGGGAAAAAGAAAGAGAGGATTCCATTTAGTTATTAACTAATATATGCATTTATTTAAGGAGCGACCCGCTCCAACACAATAGTTACAAAAACGAAAAAACGAGTGGGGGGGGGGGCATGATGGGGGGGGGGCAAAGGTGGCGTGATCGTAGCCAACCAATAGGAGGGCGCCATTCCAAAAAAAAAAAAAAAAAGCAAACGGTGACAGAGATGAAAAATGAATAATGAATGACGGATTAAGAATTGATGACGCTCGTAACTGTATATAGAATTCTCTCTATCTTTTTATAAATATAAGTATTTATCACGACATAAAAAACAAGCAACAACGATTATTCCTGGAAACACTGGTATCATCAAAAATAAATAGCATCAATAGAAAAATAGACTTCCCAACCCAATATAACAATATCCCTGGCAAATTATCTATAAATTAATATATATTTCATCCCATTATAATATCTAATATTTTAGCTGTAAACAGTCTGATCCACGCCCACGAGAGCACATGCCAATAACACATTTTCAATTATTACTGTACAAAGTTCATCTTGATATTGTATATAGAAGTACGTATATGCCCGTTGAAGACCAGAAATTTTGCTCGAAAGATTGCGAAAATAAATATTAAAAGAAACCTTTTACCTTAATATTATTTATTCTTTCTTTTTCGAATAATTTCTAGGTAACTATTACTCACATAGATATAATTGTATTTGGCCAATTCTGGAATAATTAAAAATCAACGAGAATAGTTGATATTTATTCCGATAGATGGCGCAAGCCATCAGCAACTTTCAGTTGCACGATAAGTAGATGCCTTTTTCTTAATTTATGCACCTTATCCCAGTACAATATTACATTTGTACTATTTTTTCACATTTTGTAGCGTTCTCATGCAATTCTGGCCTTAACTACCCGTTTCATGATTTTTCAGGATGCCTTAATGACCAATTTTTTGGTCGTTGAGGTACAGGCAGATCGGGAGTTGCCAGCTAGCTCTCTACCTGGTCACATCTCTGCTCTACTGCTCCTGCCATGACTCCCTCTAGGAAGAAAAAGAAGAACGCCCAGGTGCCCCTAGTGACCCTCGCTCAACTGGAACAGGAGGACGAGGTGGCGCTGCAACCCTTCAGGGATGCCATGATGTCCTCTGGTCCTGGAACCCTGATGCAACTGTACGCTGCCATGGTCAATTTCATCAAGTTGCGGTCCGGGCAGATCAATGCCCTCCTTACTGAGGTGGAGAGCCTCTCTGGCATCCTCGCGTCTTTTAAGGAACTGGATGAAGTTGCCAACAAGCCCCAGACTGACTGCCACAGCACCCAAACTAGCCCTGCTCCTTCCAAGGAAACCAGTTCCCAGACTGACCCCACCAAGCCTGCCACTCCTGCTGCAACCAAGAGGAAGCAGCCTGAAGCTCCCAACCCCCCTGCCAAAAGATCCAACCTGAAAGGTCCTGCTAAACCTGCGCCTTCCCGCGTCCCCAAGCCTGCGGCCGCCCAAGTGGTCCTCCATGGGGAAAAATCGGCGGCCCACACAGTGGTCGTCTCTGATGACCCACAGGCTGACCCAAGGGATATTTACAAGGCTGTCCGCGCTGCCCACACTCTACCCCAAGGTGTTTGGGCCTCTCTACGCACCAAGGGGAAGCTGGTCCTCCACTCCAGCAATCCCGACGTCATCCCTGAGGTGACAACCTCCCTGGCCAGCAAGCTGACGGGAATGAAGGTCCGCCAGCAGAAGAAGATCCTGCCTAGAATCTGCCTCTTCAGAGTGGATGAGGAGACCTCCAATTCCACTATTGAGGAGACCTTCCTGGCAACCGCTGCAATCAGCAAACTCCCTGGAGAGAAAGTGGTGCGCGTGGCGCACCGTTCTGCGGCTAGAAACGGGACCTGCACCGCCTTCATCGAGGTGGACCTCAAGACCTTTGGAGCCCTGGGCGTTCGCGGAAGAATCGTGGTTGATGGAGTTATCCTCAACTTCGAGGAGTCCATCCGCGCCCGCGTCTGCTTCCGCTGTTGTGGTATCGGCCACAACTCTGCCCAATGCACCAGAGCTCCTAGGTGCTTCCACTGCGGTGAAGACGGCCATGAAGGCCGCAACTGCCCAACCATTGCTGACCAGCGCACCCTCAAATGTACCAACTGCTGCTCAAAGGGCCTCCTAGCCAAGCACGAGGCGAGATCCTCAAACTGCCCAATCCTGAAGTCTAAGGCCCTCACGTATTAGACTTCAAGAACCTTCTGCCCCCAACTCCACCTGCCATCTTCTACAGTATCCTGGCCTATTCAAGACTCCTGCCTCACTGCTCCCTGGCGCTGCTCCTCTGCTTTCCCAACGAATCCATCATCCCTGCGAGACACCTCCTGCCGCCAGATCCAAGGATCCCTTGCCACCTGACATCGCGTCTGCAGCCATGATGAGTCGAGGTGGGCTAGAAGTCCATCCCATTTGGACAATTAGCCGTAACCAAACAAGCAAGCGTTGAGGTACAGCTTGCACCACGCTGATGAGGGCCATAAGCCCGAAACGCGTCCGTGGTTAGCTTTTCTTGATTAATCAAGAATGGGTATTTGGCCAATTCTGGAATAATTAAAAATCAACGAGAATAGTTGATATTTATTCCGATAGATGGCGCAAGCCATCAGCAACTTTCAGTTGCACGATAAGTAGATGCCTTTTTCTTAAGATATAAGTCAATGTCTGTTGTCTCTTTCGCGATTTTGGAACAACTAAATGGATTGCATAAAAATAATTAAATCAAATACTTAAACACTAATATAATACAATTTTTGCCATCACACACACTTTTTGCCTGTGGTTTATGTGTTACTTTTGTTTTGCTATTCTATGTCACTTCTACCCTTTATTATTGATGTACGGGGCTCTGGTACATTTGTAAGTGCAAAGTCGAACTGCTTTTCACATGTGTAGACATGTGGTGCACTTACGGTAAAAGTAGTCGCCTTCTTATAGCCACCATGATTATCATGGTCTGTACCACGTGTACTAGGAATAAGACAAAATATTATTGATGTACTTTCAGTATGAAGGAAATTGCACTCTGGCGAAGCCGGGTCATTCGTCTAGTATTTAGTATATAGTTGTTGTAATATAAATAAATGTTATTTTATAGAAATATTAAATTTATATCAGTAGTAGTATATTTATATATAAATTAAGATGAAGTAATTGTGGGTTTGTTTTTGGATTATAATGACACAAAGTACATGAACTGATTGTACAAAGTACATAAACTGAGGGCATAAAGTGAATAAACTGTAGGCACGGAGTACAAAACTATAATGACACAAAGTACATAAAATGAGAGCACAAAGTACATAAACTGATAGCCCAAGTTACATGAACTGAGGGCACAAAGTGAATAAACTGTAGGCACGAAGTATACAAACTATAATGACACAAAGTACATAAACTGATAGCACAAAGTACTTAAACTGAGGGCACAAAGTGAATAAACTGTAGGCACGGAGTACAAAACTATAATGACACAAAGTACATAAAAACTGTAGGTACGAAGTACATAAACTGATAGCCCAAGTTACATAAACTGAGGACACAAAGTGAATAAACTGTAGGCACGGAGTACACAAACTATAATGACACAAAGTACATAAACTGATAGCACAAAGTACATAAACTGAGGGCACAAAGTGAATAAACTGTAGGCACGGAGTACAAAACTATAATGACACAAAGTACATAAAAACTGTAGGTACAAAGTACATAAACTGAGGGCGCAAAGTACATAAACTGAGGGCACAAAGTGAATGAACTGTAGGCACGGAGTACAAAACTATAATGACACAAAGTACATAAAAACTGTAGGTACAAAGTACATAAACTGAGGGCGCAAAGTACATAAACTGAGGGCACAAAGTGAATAAACTGTAAACAATATTTCATTTAAAATTTACTTGATGGCAAAAAAAAATCAATGACTAGGAAAATATAATGGTTAAACTTTAAATTTAAAACTAATATATATATTACATAAAAATAAACGAACTTTAATAAAAATTTCATTTAAGGCATTTTCTGAAATTATAAATGTGCAAAGAAAAAAAAAATGAGGGAAAAAAATATTTACAACTTTTTAGGCCTAAAATTATCTACATTTATCTTTGGTGAAATATCATTAAGAAAAATATGAAATAATTTAAAAGGGCCAATTATAATGGTTTAAAATACACAATTAAAGCAACGGTGTATTTAATACACCTTCATAATAAATATTAGTAACTAAAATCAAATAAATGCTACTATAAGAGCTCTAATTTTGCTCATAAAAATTCATGAGAGAGCAAAAACTATTTTTACATAAATAATCCTAGTGTTGCTTATATAAACTTAAAACTTCTATTAAAAAATAGGAAAATGTTAGTTGCAAGTATAAAACAACTAATCTAGAATCCATGGTTCTTGACTAAAATATTTTGCTTACCAAACAGGAGAAAAATTCCAGGGTAGCAAAATGGAGTGATTCAGTCTTCTAAAATTCCAAGCCATTGTTATTGGGGCTGTATGGCATCAATTGATTCTTGATATTTTGAAGATAAAAAGTTTGCTGATTCTGTTAGTTGATGCATTATTGCTTGCAAGGCTTGGAGATGATGACGGAAAGAAACAGCTAGATGATTTGATGTAGAATCCTCGTTACTGTCCCTGTCAGTAGTCATGCTTTCTAAATCACTATCAATTTCTTGGTCAGATCCAGTGCTTCCTAAGCTATCATCTGACGGTTGTCGGATATGTTTGGATTGCCTTGGTATGGTTCTATCAAAGGATGCAGCTTGAGGTAGAGAAGGTGGTGTTGTTCCCCACAACAGCTCATTTTTTACATATTTCACCATTGCGAAGAAAGTGAATAAATCTACATTACCCAGGGAGGCATTTGGTGGCAACTTGGCATCTTCTGATTTTAAATCAATGTCCTGAAGTCTGGAGGGAACCAAAACTGTAGGCACGGAGTACAAAACTATAATGACACAAAGTACATAAAATGAGATCACAAAGTACATAAACTGATAGCCCAAGTTACATAAACTGAGGACACAAAGTGAATAAACTGTAGGCGCACGGAGTACACAAACTATAATGACACAAAGTACATAAACTAAGGGCACAAAGTGAATAAACTGTAGGCACGGAGTACACAAACTATAATGACACAAAGTACATAAACTAAGGACACAAAGTGAATAAACTGTAGGCACGGAGTACACAAAATATAATGACATAAAGTACATAAACTGAGGGCACAAAGTGAATAAACTGTAAGCATGGAGTACACAAACTATAATGGCATAAAGTACATAAACTAAGGGCACAAGGTGAATAAACTGGAGGCACGGAGTACACAAACTATAATGACACAAAGTACATAAACTGAGAGCACAACGTACATAAACTATAATGACACAAAGTACATAAACTGATAGCCCAAGTTACATAAACTGAGGACACAAAGAGATTAAACTGCAGGCACGGAGTACACAAACTATAATGACACAAAGTACATAAACTGAGAGCACAACGTACATAAACTATAATGACACAAAGTACATAAACTGATAGCCCAAGTTACATAAACTGAGGACACAAAGTGATTAAACTGTAGGCACGGAGTACACAAACTATAATGATATAAAGTACATAAACTGAGGGCACAAAGTGAATAAACTGTAAGAACGGAGTACACAAACTATAATGGCATAAAGTGCATAAACTAAGGGCACAAGATGAATAAACTGTAGGCACGGAGTACACAAACTATAATGACACAAAGTGCATAAACTAAGGGCACAAGATGAATAAACTGTAGGCACGGAGTACACAAACTATAATGACACAAAGTGCATAAACTAAGGGCACAAGATGAATAAACTGTAGGCACGGAGTACACAAACTATAATGACACAAAGTGCATAAACTAAGGGCACAAGATGAATAAACTGTAGGCACGGAGTACACAAACTATAATGACACAAAGTGCATAAACTAAGGGCACAAGATGAATAAACTGTAGGCACGGAGTACACAAACTATAATGACACAAAGTGCATAAACTAAGGGCACAAGATGAATAAACTGTAGGCACGGAGTACACAAACTCTAATGACATAAAGTACATAAACTAAGGGCACAAGGTGAATAAACTGGAGGCACGGAGTACACAAACTATAATGACACAAAGTACATAAACTGAGAGCACAACGTACATAAACTATAATGACACAAAGTACATAAACTGATAGCCCAAGTTACATAAACTGAGGACACAAAGTGATTAAACTGTAGGCACGGAGTACACAAACTATAATGACACAAAGTACATAAACTGAGGGCACAAAATGAATAAACTGTAGGCACGGAGTACACAAACTATAATGACACAAAGTGCATAAACTAAGGGCACAAGATGAATAAACTGTAGGCACGGAGTACACAAACTATAATGACACAAAGTACATAAACTAAGGGCACAAGGTGAATAAACTGTAGGCACGGAGTACACAAACTATAATGACATAAAGTACATAAACTAAGGGCACAAGGTGAATAAACTGTAAGCACAGAGTACACAAACTATAATGACACAAAGTACATAAACTGCGAGCACAATGTACATAAACTATAATGACCCAAAGTACATAAAATGAGGGCAAAAAGAACATAAACATAAACTATAAGAACAGTGTACAAAAACAATAAGTATGAAGTCGAGATATATATTAGTATATTTATAAGGTACGCGTATATATAGTACATATATGCAGTGAAAAGATTCTTACACAAGTGCAGTTGATTCCAGATTTAAGACTCTATACCAGAAGACCATAAATTATAGGTCTTAACATCAGATGCTTTTAATCGCTATTAATAAACGGCTGGTGAATTAAAATGCAATACTTAGTAAATGAAAAGTATTAAAAGTAATTTTGATAATTAGGTCTTAAATACGATCATTTTATCTTATGTACGAAGTTTTAGCAACAATATTAAGTTTTATCACCAAACACATTCATGGACAAAACTTAAGGAAATTGTACCTTTTAGCATGTATATCGAGATCAGACAATAACTCTGAAAGATATTTGAATCACATTGATCTTTATTGAAGACACACAAGATAACCAAGTGTGATCAAATAGAAATATATTTTAATGATATATATTTAGGTAGATAAATAGTGTTTAAAATATTTCTAAATTTCAGGGATAGATGGCGCTGGGATCATGGTGCTCTTTGAAATTAGTAAATCAAAACGATTAAATAAGTAAAGGTAGAAATTTTGATGGGAGGAAATTGATCTATAAAAGCATAGGGCACCTCTCCCGTCAAAATAAAGGTCGAAACTAGACGCCATCTATTTTGGCGGGAGAGGCGCCCTATGCCTTTATAGATCAATTTCCTCACAACAAAATTTCCATTCTTATTTTGTCCATAGATTTGACCTAGCCACTTTTCCAGCTAAACACCTCTTTGTCAGATTGTGAAGATTCAATTAGTTTCCTTGGGGGATCTCGTATAATAAAGTACGCCCTGGGCTGAAGAGGGCCATTAGCCCGAAACCATAATCTCCAGGTGGACGCTTCTCAGTTTGCCAAAGCTGGTGTTGTGGCTTTGTCACCGACCAGAGTCCGCTAGTATGCGGCGACGGTCAATAGATGAGGTCTAGTTTTGACGGTTATTTTGACGGGAGAGGTGACCTTCGCTTTTATAAATAAGTAAAATAATACAAACACTAGAGTATTCACATATAATATATGGATACATAAGGCTTTATTAGAATCTTTCGTCTCCGCTAACATTAACTCAACAGAAGAACGGGAGCTTTAAAGTTTGAAACTGAATTTATATACAAAAGAAATGATAAGCAATTAAAGGAGAAATATATCAAAATCATGATAGGTATTGTTGTATTCTCTTTATATAAGAAATTTGAATTATTTTTGAGACGCCTATATGATTCTTTTATTTTTTAAATACGAGTAAAACAATTTTCTACTGCCCTTACTCCAAAGGAAGGGCCTGGCTCATTAGTAGTGAACCCTCCCAGCGGTTTCGCCAGTTTAATCTACTTATTGGAAAATGTATTGTAAATAAACTTTGGGAAGATAAGCTTTGAGGACAGTATATAGAAATACACATAACTATAAATATATAATATTCTTCGAGCAATTTCTCTTCTGAAAACAGCAATTAAAGGTTTTATTTTTATATAGAACAATAACACCATCTGATTTTAATGAGTGGTGAAGACCTGAAATGCACTTTCTGTGGATCAGGAATAACAATGGAGATGTTGCACTACTTATTTGATTGTGCTGCTCTGTCTGAGGAAAGACGAAAACTCAATGATAAAACGGCAACTTTGTCCTTCATTTCCGGTACTAATTAATGAAATACAAGTATCAAAGAATAGGTATATAGCGATGGCGATATTTGGATTCCACAGGATTACATCCCGGAAAAAGGTCACACAGTGTTCTCCCCATCCCTTGTGAACTGGCGAATCCTGTATAGGGCGAGAGGCCCAAAATAAAGGCTTTGTTGTTGTTGTATATAGAACAATATTAACATGATGCATTAGCGCGCCATCTGTTATAAGATATTCGAACTATTTTTACACGTATGATTCTTTTTGAAATAAAACAATTTACTAATGCCCTTACTGCAATTATAAAATAATGGGGGGCTGGCTGATCAGTGATGAGTTACGAATGTTACGAGCCTGCCGAATGTGGCCTCCCTCAATGACCAGGATGTCAGAGAAGATCTGTCATCACCAATTAAGAAAATCGTCCGCAAAGAAATACAGCGGGCATTAGGTTCTCGTGAGGAACAAGAAATCGCCGCCATCGAAGAGATGATAAAGAAGAAGATTGAATAAACACGGGTATTGATATATATCAAGACATACAAAACATCCCCTCAAGCACCCAGGCCGGTATCAAATCCTAATTACGAGGCCCAACCTAGGACTTCCCCCTCCTACAACTCAGTGAATCAAGGAGGAAGACGCGACACCAACGAATGGCGGGCGGACCACTGACGGAAGGCCAATCTGTTTCTGACAAAAGCTTTGTACAAAAGTAAAAGGTATCTAAAGATAAACACCTCAATACGTGTATACACTAAAAGATAACAAAAAAAAAAAGAAAACGTTAAAAAAAATCTTTCCGCATTACTGGTAAGCTTTAACTGTTTATGTTTCTATAAAAAAAGTTGACATTTCCACTGCGGACGCCTTGGTCATGTCTTCTGCTATTACCGTGACAGGAGGAAACAGAATGAGAATAGGAAAAGATAAATGAATATTTCCAGAAGAGACAAGAGCCAAGTACGTTCTATAACTCACGGCCTAATATCCATGAACTAAATGATGACATGCCTAAAAATGTCAACCTCTACCTAAGCCCTTCTCTCTACCCTGACCGAAACGGACAACATTCGTCCCCTGCAAGAAGATCGAGCCGGTTGCCTTTAACTTCCTGCCAATAAAGATAGATGATGCGACCTTTATTGGAGGTGAGGTGGCAACATTATAAAATCCTCTTTTGTCGAACACAGTATAAATGAGATAAAACTACAACAAATGTAAAAAAGAAGAGGAAATAGAAGACCTACCAAGCCCTCGTGAAGAAGACGTTTCAAACGAAAGAAGACAACCACTACAGAATTTGAAGATAATGACAACCCTATTACTTAATCGCGAGGCCTGAGGATGTAAGTTTACTGTTGAGCATCGGGTCGATACTTCTTATAGGAAGATGCTATGTGACGAAGAAATAATTTATTAATTTATTTTGATTATTAAGTTCTATTTAATCTCACACATAATTTAAAGCAGATATAGCGCTTTATTTGTGATATTTTGACCATAGATTGATCGTTCAATGATCTCTAGCTGTAAATAAATACTTAATAATTGTCGCCTAGACTTACTGATGTCATTAATAAAAAACTCTTACATCTTTAGATATCCAACTACTTATTTTATACACGTTAGAACATAGTGATATAAATATGAGAAATATACGACATGTGAAATTTTATACAATACAAGTACTTGTATATTTTTAAAATGAAGTCACGACGAGAACCTCTCCCTTTAAAAATGCATTAAAACAATGCATTTTGTGCACCTCCCCAGTATAAAACGTAATGGTCTCTTCTTATTTCTTATCTCCACTCAATCATATTAGGGTATCAAGCTTGTTTGACAACCATCATGACTGTGTGAAGTAGAATGCGTCTGCCTTTGTCATTAAGGCTGGGAGCACTACTCAGTGGCAGGCCGACTTAGCTCCAAAAGAAATGGCCGATCTGACATGAGGAACAGACGCCATGTGCAGCCACTCCTAACATGGAGTACAAACGCTGCTCATCCTGTATCCCTGGATTAGGAGCCCTTACAGGGTACTATCAGCCGGGCCAACTGAGCCCAGGTTTTTAGAGAGCTTGTTACTTCTCCCCCTCCTCCTTTTTCATCCGGGCTTGGGACCGGCAAAGGCGGAGTTTAAAACGTAATGGTGGTGAAGAAGAATTATCCACAACATCGGTTTTTGTAAATTCAGAGAAAAAGCTACAATCTGTATACCTTGATTTCGGCTATGACCCTCATCAGTACAGGGGCGGCATCGATATAATACAAGTGTGTCTTGTAGCATCCTACAAGAAGAGTTTTCAAATCGAAGCCGTCTCTCTACTGATGAGAGTCATACCCGAAAACATGGTATACAAGTCTACTTTTTCCTGAATTTACCAAAACTGGTATTATATAGAGCTCATTCTTCATCACCACCATTACGTTTTGTACTGGGTTAAAGAACAAAATGCATTTTAAAGGGAGCAGTGCCTCTTTTCACCACTGATAAGCCAAGCCCTCCCAATACTTTTTTTCATCGCAGTAAGGATAGTGGAAATTTTTGTTTCATATTTAAAGAAACATTCTTGCGCGCTTTAATGCCTTCATTTAATATTATTGTTGGACTCCTCCTGTTTTTAGACATATGGGAATGGAGCATGTAAGATGTGACTTAGTAAAATTTCCTTATTAAAATATTCAAGTGTGACATTTTGGTAACAACGTCGTTACCATCTTCGGAATAGCGTGTGACATAGAAGTGTTGAGTTCCCGTTACGCACTATCGACATGTGTCCCTACAATAAATTAAATGATCTATAAAATAGTGGTCGGTTCTCTCATCAAAATAGACGCTGGAATTGATCGCCGTCTATTGGCCGCCTCTACAGACTAACGGACTCGGGTCAGTGACAAACCATATAGTTTCAAATTCTCTGGGATCATCCAACAACTTTAATGGATCTCAGATAAAGATGAGCATGTTATTATTAAAAAAAACTATAAACCTGAATATAAGACCAAATTAACAATTTTTTATAGAAATATAAGGTGTTGAAAATATTATTTCAAATTTAAATATCAAGGAAGTACCAGGTCCAGACTTTACCAGTAATAATATGATCAAACGTGTAGGTACTCCTTTAATTCCGATTTTATAGCAAAGATTCAACAAATGTGTTGAATTAGGTCACTATCTGGATGTATGGAAAGACTCTATTTATAAAGATTATACCGAGACCTAACAAAATAAGCTATGAGACACGCAAAATCTATAGACTTATACTATTGACATTGACATTTGTAATATATCTAAAACAAAAGGTTTTCAATAAAATCATAAAGAGAACAATCTAATGCGTATAAGGCAACATGGGTCTTATTAATTTTAAATCAACGAATAGTATAATGGTAGATATGATGGAACATACTGAAACACAGACAGGAGAACTGGCTTCTTTGGCAGGCACGTTCGACAATGTATGTTGGCCAGCAATTATTAGAAGACTTGATTATTAGTAACATTCCCTTCAAATAGGTAAGAATCATACAATATTTCATTTAAACAGTGGAAGAAGGGCAAATTCCTCATATGAAAATACAAATATTACTAAAACCTGACAAAGAGATACCCTCAAGGCGGGAAAAATCGTATTTACCGCTGTTTCTGTATTAAAGTATCACAATAAGGTACAATACACAACTCCATTCCATCAGAGTCGGTAGTTCTATATCCCAATACAATTTGTAATAATAATAAGATGTGGGGGTAGCACCATAAAACAAAAGAATGAAATATGTATGAGAGGAAACAAGAAAATTTCTCCATATAAGTTATATACTAGATATTTATTCAAATAAATTAAAATTTGGGAACATTTCTATACTGACGAGATATGCTATTTACATAGTAATCTAGTTAGAGGTGACCTGAAGTTACGAATTTGCCTTTTAAGTTACTTAAAGCCCTTTAGGGCCCATGCGAAATCTAGGTTAGTTCCTACACAAAATAGCACGTTATCGCCTTATAATTAATTAGGCCTAACTGGTCTTATATTTATTGTTTGAATAAGAAATTTGCTCGATGCAAATATTTATACTATAGTATGTAATTCTACTGTCCTTAAAGCTTATGTCCATAGTTTGCTTGAATACCATTTTTAAGATTCCACCCTTCATTGCAGCATATTGTCGCGCGTTGCCCCTCTGGTTCTTCGCGACTACGCCGCTTTCTCCTTCGTGGATCACCTACCCCGGGCTCCCGTTGCTTTCCCCTGCAGAGCACCCCGAGAACCACCACTCAAGTGAATCTCCTTTCCTCTGGCAGTAACTTACGGCCTTACCACTGGTGGAGGGGGGGACACGAGAGACTAAACAGAACAGTGGCGAGAGAGTCATAACAGCAACCGGCAACAAGACTTCTAACACTCCTCTCTCTTTGTTGTCATTTCTACTACACATTACATATAACTAGAATAACAATTAACGGGTATTTACATTACGTTAACTCCTATTCTCTTCAGATATGATGTCCTGTAGAAGGGTTATTGACCCGAAAGCTTGGCTTTATTAAAACTTATAAGAAACGCATCCTCGTTCGCTTTAAATCTATCAATTAATAAATACTTTTGGCCATTATCCTCATAGAATTTCTTAGGTAAATAGTGAGTGTTTATCTGCTTTATCATTTTCTAGATTAATAATACTATCAAGGAGCTTCTTTTAAAGATACAAATAGAAAAATCTATATTGTATGGAAGAAAAAAGATGTTTAAAATTTGTAAATGTGTGCAGACTAGAAGACGCGAAGAGGTCCGAGAAAAGACATGAATAACCAGAAAGAAATTTTAACAAAAAGAAAGATAAACAATGGGAGACCTTCAAACTTGACTGCCATAATTCAACCCAGCCAAGAATCCTGGTAGGTACACATTCCTAATCAATCAGTAATGTACCTGAATGTCTCTAGCTAAGCATACAGGAAGATATATTCCTTAGTTTTTTATGAGGTATTCCCCTTTATAAAAGTATATTTGCCCTCAACTAATAAACTTCTTAGATTTTTATGAGTGTGAAGTAGGGCAGCGAGGTAAGTAAAGTGTCCAAGACAATAAAAAATTCCTTTTTTCTCGTTTGCTTTGGCTCCATACAATATCTAATAGATTGATAGAGCTGTGAAGCTAAAGGTCGAAACAGGTTAACTTTTGACAAGACCCAACCTGGTACAAATCTCTTTCTACTCCGGTTGAATTATTATGGTTTCCATCTTTAAATATATATTAAGAATTAAGTTATGTGTGTTATCTCCAATTTGCACTAAGAATTTTCACTATTATCTCTCTAAAATATATTTTTAGAATTTTTAAAACACAAAAATATACTTTAAAAAAAATCATTTTAACTTTCTTTATTCGTTAATTTTTTCAATATACACCATTATGGTATTTAGCTCTTCTCCTACTCTAGCTCTCTTCACCGCTTCCCTTTTTATCCTATGTTCCGCATATATGACGCGTAGCTGCCGAAGCTCTTGCGTGAGACTTGTTATATATAGATCTTAGTTATTTTTAGAAAAATAAAAGTATTTTTGAAATTTATGAAATATATACTTTGTAGTTTCATTTTTTTTCGTATATCTTATTCATCTTAATTGTTAACTTAAATAATTTATCCACTTAATGTATACTGAAAGATATATTTATAAAAAAATGAAACTTTAATTATTCAGTTTTAGCTTGTTAAGCTGATATTATATTAACAAGTCAATTCAAAATTATTTTAAAAATATTTATTAAAATTTATTTTATACCACATACACATACGCACGCATATATACTGAAAGAGGCATCACTCCCTTCAAAAAGCATTGAAACAAAGCATTTTGCTCATTACCCCAGTACAAAACGTAATGGTGGTGATGAAGAATGAGCCACAACACCAATTTTGAAAAATTCAGAAAAAGGTAAACTTGTATACCATGGTTTCAGGGGAATGGTTCTCACCAGTACAGGGTTGGCTCCGATCTTCTTGTAGGAAGTTATAGAATCGATGCCGCCCCTGTACTGAGAGTTATAACCCAAAATCATGGCATACAGGTTTGCTTTTGTCTGAATTTACAAAAACTGGAGTTTTTGTAAATTTTCTCTTTGGGCTGCCAGATCAAGACAATCCCAGATATATAGTATAGAGATTATGAACGTTTTTTCTATGCTCTTTGCAGAGTCATAATTGTCATCGTTCGCCTTTTATTTTTAAAGGTTTTATCTAAAAATCTTGTTTCCTGCCAGGAGCTCAACAGAAATAGAGCCTCGTTAAGGGTTGGGAAAATTTGCTTGAAATGATAGTATTTTCCTTGAGAGTTTATACTTTGTTTTCCAAGCCTCATTAATATTTCCTTTAATTTCTCTTTATCACTCGTTAATTGGAGCATTATCGCAATAAACTGGAAGATTATTGTTTGATGAGATGATTTCGGCTGTAGCGTCTGATATACTTCCTTATATATTCCCGCGTGCCCTTTCACCCATCGGGAAAATATATTTGGGCTTCAATAAAGATGTTGTTTACAAGTGATATATATCTGCGCTATTCCCAAAAATTCTGATGAGTGATTTATTACCAATGTTTATAACTGTGGTCTCATCAGTTTCTGAAGCTATCTTGTACAATTTACTTGTGTTAGGGCTTCTGCTTGGGAATGGAGTAATCTTAATCCATTTTGAAGAGATCCTCTACAGTTACTTTACATTAATACTGAGCATAATCACTTAGATTTCTATTTATAGAATATTGATGTTCTAAATGTGTGTTTCATCTCTAACCATCGCTCCAAGATTCCGGGTTATCCGAATGTATGGATGACGACGCCATCCTGGCGCCTGCTGAGAGTGGTCTATATAAATTCTATCTCACTGTTGAACTGAGAGCGGTTCGGATACTGAAAGAACAACTGTAAATATTTTATCAACAAATTGCAAATACAGTAGAACTTATGGATAATTCGAAAACTTCTTTAATTGCAATATTTATTTTGGTCCCTAGAAATTCCTATAAATTCCGTTTTTAATTCGAATTTTTAGATAATTCGATTTTTTTTTTTGGTCCCTTAGACTTCGAATTATCGGAGTTAGACTGTCACATCATTTCTCATCTTTGTTCTACTTTGTTCTAGGAGGGTTCAAAAAGACCCCCTCGCTGTCTGGACTCTTTCAAGAGGATGGAGCCTATCTCCCTGAAGAAATTTGTACATTTATATAATTTGATGCATTAGCGCGCCATCTGTTATCAAAATTCGAAACTATTATAGACGCGTATGATTCTTTTTAAAAATAAACAATTTCTACTGCTCAATAAATTGCTCTACAGCAATGAAAAAAATTATTGGGAGGGCCTGGCTCATCAGTGGTGAACCCTCACAGCGGTTTCACCAGTTTAATCTACCATACCGCTGTTATATTGCATTTTTTCGATCATCCTTTTATAGTGATACTGATGGTAGACTCTTGGAATATGGGTATTTTAGATGAACTATGAACATAAGCTTTGAAGACAGCAGAATTACATACTTTACCAGCTTAACTACCAAAGCCGGAAACAATGCTATACAGGTTGGCTTTTTGTCTGAATTTATCAAAACCGGTGTTGTGGCTCATTCTTTATCATCACTGGTAAAGTTTTCTACTATCGTTCTGATGCACAATTAAAGGGAGAGGTGCCTCTTTTGGTACATATATAACTGTATATATTTTCTTATCAATAAAATTGTTTAATTTATGAAAATTAAAGATACTTCGGCCAGTATAAATCTTTTTATTACCTCGACGTTTC
The DNA here is from genome assembly GCA_030710605.1 of Cordylochernes scorpioides. Classification (NCBI taxonomy): domain Eukaryota; kingdom Metazoa; phylum Arthropoda; class Arachnida; order Pseudoscorpiones; family Chernetidae; genus Cordylochernes; species Cordylochernes scorpioides. Next base: position 164,795,919 of record CP092886.1, on the reverse strand, counting down.
GACAAAAATCTTTTGTCCTCGTAGGAGCAAAAAAAAAAAAATTAAAACATTTGGCAAGTCGTTAAAAATTATTCTAAAAATATTTATACTGGCCGAAGTATGTTTAATTTTCAGAACTATGAATGCCGGCCAGGCAGCCTCTATCTTTACGATAAAATTGTTTAAATTGTCATCTTTGTTCTATATACTTGTATTAAAAATAAAGGCATATCCTGACCAGGAGCACATGTGCTTTTCAGAAGGCAGAGCGCCATCTGGTGGAACAGAGATCAACTATTCATTGATTCAACCTGTTCCCTGATATTTGGCCAACCCAATTTCTTGAATAATCAAGAAACGCGTTTCGCGCTGTTGACGCTCGTCAACGTGGAGTAGGCTGTACCACTGCGACTAAAAATATTTTTGGTCCCAGTAGTTAAATCAATGAATAGTTGATTTCTGTTCCAAAAGATGGCGCTCTGCCTTCTGAAAAGCACATGTGCTCCTGTTCAGGATATGCTTTTTTTATTTTTAATATCAACACCTGACCTTTTTATTTTTCTTTCTATTGTTTTTTCATATACTTGTATATAATCTTCTTCGATGGAAGAAGTGGTCAGCATACAGGGACGATGGTGTTCCATCAAGACGGATATATTTATCTGGGACTGGACAGTGGACAGTTTTGTCGCTTGTGTGTGTTTGATTGGACAATGGGCGACTAGCCAAAGGAATTTCTCTCACGTCAACAGCCAATAAAATCTCTGAAATTTTGTATATTTTTCCTATAGATCTATTTATTAAAATAAAAATAATTTTTATTGGCTCTTCACAGATTATTCAGTGATATTTGAAAAATAATTAATCATTAATCCTCCAAAAAAGACCTCTGGGAAAACCCCAGGACTATAATGGAAAAGCTGAGACAATGGGATCTAATGGAGATCGTTTAAACGACTTGAGGAATAAGCAACAACGACAACAACTTAATCATTAATATATATTTTCCTAATCACACACAGAGAAGCCTTTATTGAGACATAGTCTTATACATGGGGTCTGCAAATGAAAACAATAGAAAAGTAAAAGCTAATCACATCTATAGATATAATAAAAATGGCATATCCTGACCAGGAGCACATGTGCTTTACAGAAGGCAGAGCGCCATCTGGTGGAACAGAAATCAACTAAACATTGATTTAGTCTGTTCCCTGATATTTGGCCAACCTAATTTCTTGATAAATCAAGAAAAGCCATCCAGGAACGCGTTTCGCGCTTTTGGCGCTCGTCAGCGTGGAGTAGGCTGTACCACTGCGACCAAAAAGATTTTTTGGTCCCAGTGGCTTCTTGAAAAACCAAGATATAACTTGGCCAAACTTGCGTAAATACGCTTACCACATGAAAAAACGAAAAAAAAAAAGGTCAGGTGTTTAAATCAATAATAAAAATGGCATATCCATCATCTATAGATATATTTAAAGATGGGAATTTTGTCGGGAGAGGAAGTTGATCAATAAAAGCATAGGTCGCCTCTCCCGTCAAATTAAACGTCAAAACTAGACGTCATCTATTCTCAAGATGTCAAAGCTGGTGTTATGGCTTTGTCACCGACCCGAGGCCGCTAGTTTGCGGCGACGGTCAATAAATGGAATCTAGTTTTGATATTTAATTTGATGGGAGAAGTGCCCTATGCTTATATATATATATATATATATATTTATTTAATACTAAAGTATTTTTGAGAACGAGAATGATATCGTGTTCCAATTAAAATAACACCACGTACAACGACAATGTTGTTTAGTTCGTTGACACTAAGAAATATTGGAGAGAAAAATCATTTATTATACAAAACATAACATTCCTTATATATATTTAATTATATTCAAAAACATAACCGCTAAAAATCTAATTTATATATATTATATATTTATTGATATTTGTGGCGCCACCTATGAACAAGATATATAACTATTTTAAATTAATTCTTATTTTTTTTCTTGGGAAAACCTCATTATAGATAAATGCTGTGTACGCTCATGAAACCCAAGTTAATTAAATATTTTTATATTTAAAATTTTTGATTTATTATTCGGTATATGTATAATTCGGACTAAAATTTGTATTTCAATAATTTGTATGTAAATTGGTACATTGGATGTGTGTCGAATAATTTAGGGTAAAAAATAACAAAAAAGCTATGAACATTTCATTATTTGAATTTTTTCATAATAATTTGAAAATGAGTTCTCAATTAGTTATTTAAATGTAAAGTCCAACCCCACCAGCGAGTGTAAGTAACCAAACGAGGCTCTTGTTCGATC
>CP092886.1:164764317-164793516 GCA_030710605.1 Cordylochernes scorpioides | reverse complement strand
ACTACGACCCGGGTTCGATTCCCGCATTGGACACTTTTTTTCTGTTTAAAAAAAAAATGTTCCAATGGCCCTCGATTCTTCCAAAAGTCCAACCCCACCAGCGAGTGTAAGTAACCAAACGGGGTTATTGTACATTTGTAAGTGAAAAGTCGAACTGCTTTTCACATGTGTAGATATGTGGTGTACTTACAGTATAAGCAGAAGCCAACTTCTACCCACCATGATTATCATGGCCTGTAATACGTTTACTAGGGATAATAAATGAAAAATGTAAATCATAGAGAGCAAAACTCTATTATAACTTCCCCGCTTATTACGCTCATTTTTTTCTTGGTATCAAACCTAAATGACAATTTGCGATACAAAACATCCCAACGATCGTTCCATTTTGGGCAGTATTGATTTGATATAAGCGGGAAGGTAGGTGGACTGTAATACACTCATGGACAAAACTTAAGGAAGTTGTACCTTTTAGCATGTATATCGGAATTCAGACAATAACTCTGAAAGATATTGCAGTGACCTTTATTGAAGACACACGAATTAATCAAATGTGTGAACAAAATTGCCTCTGTCTCCTTCAAAGAATTTCCACTTCCTTAAGTTTTGTCTCTCACTCTCTTCATGAGTGTGTAAATATAAAAGGTAAATTTCAATATATATAAGGAAAATTTGCCGGGAGGAAATTAATCCATGGAAGCAATGGTCGCCTCTCCCGTCAAAATAAACGTCAGAATCTGACGCCATCTATTGACCGTCGCCGCAACTAGCGGCATCGGGATGTGAGGATTCCATTAGATCCCGTGTGGATCTCATGGAATAAAGTCCGCCCTAGACTGACGAGGGCCATTAGCCCGAAACCATGGTCTCTAGGTGGACGCTTATCAGTTTGCCAAAGTTGGTGTTGTGGCTTTTTCACCGACCCGATGCCGCTAGTTGTGGCGACGGTCAATAGATGGCGTCAGATTCTGACGTTTATTTTGACGGGAGAGGCGACCATTGCTTCCATATATATATATATATATATATATCGTAATTTAAACAATGTGATATGTAAGTAATAAAGTATGACGTCTTTTCTAGTCGTCTCAAAGTGACACCAGCTTTCCACCGGTCCTCGGGGGAGGGGGGGATGACCCACATAAGACTGACCAATGAGCATCAACACCCGGGGAATCCAGAGAGGGACAAAAAGGGGCGTTTGGTTCGGATGTTGACAGTTAGGTTCCGGTGGATATTTCGGACAGGCCCGCTCTATACTAGGGCCGTTTTGACTCCTCTCTGCCCCCGCGGCTTCATGCAGGACGCCGAGCTTTCCTCTGTTAATCCTCAACTTTCCCCTGGTCCTGGTGCCACTTGAGACGTACTAGGAGAGCGTCTTTTGATCCCAAACTTTGTCCTTACTGTCCCGTGCGGACTTCCCACTCTGCACGCCTTGCCACTCAACCCCGACTGCTTCCAACTCACTTGTTGTCTTACCCGGGTTTACGACGTATATACACTGGTGTCCAAAAAATAAGAAACCTTTGTTTTTTAATGATATGTTTTAAAATATACAACGCTAAAAGCTAAAAAGTAATTTAATTAGGTATTTTAAGTCGTAGAATTTATTTATCGCAACCATTCGATTCGGTAAAATTTAAAATATGCAAATTTTTGCTTGTCTTTATAAGTGTGCTATTTGGCGTGTCGTTTACCCCATCTAAGAATTGTCCAATTATAATTTTATTTAATCCTTAGTTAATTATGAGTTTACGAAAAATTTTAGCAGATGATTTAAAATAGAGAGCTGTTGGAAGAATGGAGGCAGGGCAATCACAAGTTGAAGTAGCAAAATGGCTAAATGTCAATAAATCTGTGGTCAGCAAAATATGGAAACAGTTCATTGAGACAGGAACCATCAAAAGAAAAGAAAAGGTTCTGGTAGAAAAAGAAAAACAGTTACCTCTGAAGACCGTTATCTGGTCGTAACTGCCAAGCGCCATAGGGAGATGACAGCTATTCAACTCTCTAATGAACTCTCAAGTGCTACTGGAACGAGAATTTCAAGACAAACTGTTTACCGAAGGCTTCACGAAGGTGCTCTTTATGCAAGATGACCAATGGTCTGTATCCCTTTAACCTCTGCTCACAGGAGAGCCCGCTTGAATTGGTGCTTGGAACATCACGTCTGGACTCATGATCAGTGGGCCAATGTTCTCTTCAGTGACGAGTCAAGATTTAGTTTAAACACAGATTCTCGACGAGTTTTCATCTGGAGGGAGCCTGGAACCCATTATCATCCCAGTAACATCAGGGAAATAGACAGTTTTAGAGGGGCAGTCTCTTAGTCTGGGCTGGCATCAGTTCTACCAGACGCACCCCCTCCACATTTTTTCTGGGGGCACTTTAACTGCCCAAAGGTACAGGGACGAGATCCTTGAGCCCTATCTAATACCTTATAGAGATCAAATTGGTCACAATTTAATTTTTATGGACGATAATGCTCGTCCGCATAGGGCTAGGCTAGTCAATGAATATCTCCAGAGTGAGAATATTCGAAGGATGGATTGGCCAGCCAGATCTCCGGACCTGAATCCAATAGAGCATGTGTGGGATGCTCTAGGGAGGCGTATTGGAGCTCGTCACCCCTCTCCCAGAACCCTCGTTGAGCTAAGAACTGCTCTATTGGAGAAGTGGGGTTTACTACCCCTGGACCTCCTCCAAAGCCTGGTAAACAGTATGAGGGCTCGCTGTGAGAACTTGATAACTGTTAGAGGTGATCATACTCCCTATTGATATCTGTTGGAAAAGAAGCCGTCCGAAGCAGCCAATGGGAGGCCGGCGGAAGCGGCTACGGGGATGCAGCGGCAAAAATGAGAAAACAATAACAGAAGAACTTGTAAACAACTTTCGAACACTAGAATTTGCCCTGATCTCCGATTCTTTTAGTGTAAACATTTAAATATATAATTAATTAAATAATACTTTACTTATTTTCTTAAATTGTAATAAATATAATTTTCCCTCCTGTTTTCGTCGTATATTTTAAAAGTGTTATAAACAGCGACGCCTTAATTTTGAACCTTCAACCCCGCCGACCAAGAATAGGGGTGAGTGACTACCTCTATAGAATTTAGATCGTCGTCACAACACAGAGTGGCGGTGAAAACGCAATATTTTTGGCATCCCAGCCGGGACTGTTGAAGGTAAATTCTAGAAGAAAAAAAAATCATTTTAAGCTGACCATTTTGGAACTCGCTAGCTAACCCTACTTGCTGCTTTGTTTACAAGATGGCGGAAGAATTAATTCTACGTTTAAAGAAGAAGCGTGCTATTAACAGATCATATTTAACGAAAACATGCAATAAGATTGAAAGTGGACTTGACACGCTAATTAGAATTGATCTTGAAGAATTATTAGAACAATTAAATGAATCATTTAACGAACTTAAATTAGTGGATCACGAAATAGAAACGCTTCTTGAAACTGACGATTTAGAGAAGGAATTACAGGACGTAGAGGAATATCGAGAGAAATATATTACTTGGAGATTTAGGGCAAATAAAAAGATTCGCCAATCAGATTTTCATGGCGAAAATATACCGAATTCGAACTCACGAATAGATGAAAATGAAATGAGACATTATGTACCTTCCTGCACGACTGTGAAACTTCCGAAATTGATGATATCGAAATTTTATGGAAACTTTAGTGAATGGCTGACGTTCTGGAATTCTTTTGATGCAGCTATACACCAGAACAACTCACTGAACCCTATCGATAAATTTAACTATCTGAAGTCACATCTCGGCGGAACTGCACTAAACACAGTCGAAGGTTTCGCTTTATCTGCGGACAATTATGAGAAAGCTATAAAATTGCTTAAAGACAGATTTGGGCGAGAAGACATTTTGATTAGCCGACATATGAACAATTTGTTGTCAATGAGACCACTCAAAACGTCAAGCGATGTAAGAACCTTCCGCGAACTTTTTGACAACCTTTCTGTTCAAATAAGGAGTCTCGAGTCACTAAACGTGTCCATTGATGTTTACGGACAACTGTTGTGCCCAATAATAATAAAGCTTCTACCTGCAGACCTTAATTTGGAATTGAACAAAGAACTCCCAACAGGTTACGTAATTAATGACTTGATTACCTTTCTAGAAAGACAATTAACTGCACGGGAGAGGAGTTTTAGAAACGAAATCGGCACCGGGAATGAATCAACTTCTAAACCTAATTTAGTAAACAAACATTCAAAGACAAGATTCTACAATGAAAAACCAATTGCGACAGCTTCAGAACTTTTGAATTCAGTTCACAAATCGAATGAATGTGTATTTTGTGGTAAAGACAACCATGGAAGCCCTAAGTGTGACTTTGCAGCTAATATGAGTTTAAACGAAAAGAAATCACTCATGAGGAAAAAAGGCGTTTGTTATAAATGTCTTCGGCCTTCTCATTTAAGTAAATTTTGCAGAAATGTAGTCCGTTGTTCGATCTGCAACATGTCTTCCCACCTGGATGTCATGTGCACAAAACTGATTTTAGATCGAGGTGGATCTTCTAAGTCTCCAACGGTGCAAGATCAAACTCTCGCCAACTTATCAACCTCCCCAGACGTCTTGTTACCTACTTTGAGAGTGACCCTCAAAGGGAACAGAACGGAGAAGACGGCACGGGCTATAATAGACACCGGATCCCAAAGATCATATATTTTACATAGCACAGCAATGGAAATGGAATACGAACAATCAAGGAGAGAGTTCTTCCGGCATTCCTTGTTTGGAGGATCGAGTACCGACGTAATTGAACATGAGGTCTATACCATTCATTTATCTGACATCAATAATTCCTATCGCTGTGAGTTTAAAGCACTAGGTCAACCCCTTATCTGTGGAAGCATGCCTCCGGTGTGTCCTAGATCATTTTTAGAAGGGAGTGAAGAACTCGACGTGTCTGATTTGATGAGAGACCGTATAGAAGTCCTTATAGGGGCGGACATCGCCGGCAGATTGCTAACTGATGATCAGAGAAGAATCTCATCTGGACTGGTGGCAATCCGTACCAAACTAGGATGGACTGTGATGGGAAAGATTCCTCCAACGGAGGTGAGAGATGACACCAGCTCCCTTTGCGTGACCACACTTCTATCTTTGGATCTAGAAAACTTGTGGAAATTAGATGCAATTGGAGTCTCTGACGCGGAGGTTGAGAAGAAGACTCAGTCATTACAAGCTGAAATGGAGGAACATTTCGCCCACACCACGACGCGAGATATCGAGGGGCGCTATGAGGTAGCTCTACCCTGGGTGCAAGACAAGGAAAGGATTCCTTCGAATAGAGACCTAGCCGAAAACCAACTAAGTTCTGTAAGAAGAAAACTTGAAGAAGTTGGAGACATGAATGAGTATGGACAAATCTTTGAAGAATGGATGGAACAGGGGATAATCGAGTATGCCAGAGAGGATAAACTAGATGGTGTACACTACCTGCCACATCGACCAGTGTATAAAAGGAACAGTCAAACTTCTAGAATACGGCCAGTATTCAATGCGTCGGCCCGGAAGAGAGGTAAACTTTCCCTGAATGACTGTCTGGATAAGAGACTCAATTTGATAGAAATTATACCAAGACTTTTAAATAAATTCCGGATATATGAAGTAGGTGTCTCTTCCGATATTGAGAAAGCATTTTTACAAATTGGAATAAAGGAAGAAGACCGAGATGCTGCAGTTTTCGAAATAGCAGGAGTTGATCTAAATGGGAATCTTATCTTAAAGAATAAGAAGAAAGCATGGATTGTCATCTTCACATGTGCAGTGTATAGAGGAGTTCATCTGGAACTTGTGACATCTTTGTCTATGGAAGCCTTCCTCCAAGCTTTCCGCCGATTTATTGCTCGAAGAGGCCGACCATTGATTGTGTATTCGGATAATGGGACTAATTTCAAAGGTATGGCTAATGCTTTAAAGAAGATTGATTTTTCGAGATTAAAATGTGATCCCACATTGAATAACATCACCTGGAAATTCATAACGCCTGGTGCTCCTTGGTGGGGTGGATGGTGGGAGCGTTTGATTGGAATGATGAAACAATTGCTCTTTAGGATTCTCGGTCAAACCTCCTTGGGATATGAAGAACTTTCCACGGTAATGTGTGACGTCGAAAGCTTGATGAACACACGCCCACTGACCTACCTAACTGAAGAAAGTGAGGATCTCGTTCCATTGACACCTTCGTTGTTCTTACATGAGGTCAGAGAGGTTGGCGTTCCAGACCTGGACTTGATTGATAACCAGACCCTCTCCCGCAAATATCAATATATCAAACGTGTACGAGAAGATCTTAGAGAACGATTTCGTATCGAATATTTTGGATTCCTGAGACAAGAAACGAGACGTCTGAAGACTACCATACCATTCAAGGTGGGAGACATGGTGCTCATTGGACAAGAGAGTTTAAAGAGACTACACTGGCCGTTAGCCAGAATAATCCAACTCTATCCAGGAAAAGATGGACTTGTGAGGGTTGCGAAAGTGAAAACTTCATCAGGTGATAGAATACGACCTATTCAAAAGCTCTACAATTTAGAGATAACGCCCGAGATAAGATGTCGAGACCCTCTAACGGAGCGATCTCCCACACAAGAAGTTCGATTGACAACTGAAGAGGACCCTTTGACTTCACAACAAGAGCAACATCACATTGAAACCCCGAATGTTGTGTCAAGTTACGGACGGCCCATCAAGAGACCCAACCGATTGGATCTACTGAACTTTTCCTTTCCATGTTTGAGTCGTCGAGACGCCAACTCAAAGGTGGGAGAAATGTTGGAAAAGAAGCCGTCCGAAGCAGCCAATGGGAGGCCGGCGGAAGCGGCTACGGGGATGCAGCGGCAAAAATGAGAAAACAATAACAGAAGAACTTGTAAACAACTTTCGAACACTAGAATTTGCCCTGATCTCCGATTCTTTTAGTGTAAACATTTAAATATATAATTAATTAAATAATACTTTACTTATTTTCTTAAATTGTAATAAATATAATTTTCCCTCCTGTTTTCGTCGTATATTTTAAAAGTGTTATAAACAGCGACGCCTTAATTTTGAACCTTCAACCCCGCCGACCAAGAATAGGGGTGAGTGACTACCTCTATAGAATTTAGATCGTCGTCACAACACAGAGTGGCGGTGAAAACGCAATAATATCTTATTTCTTTAAGATCTGGAACCTTAGCTTTGGGTATGTTGGTAATAATTTGCATATTTCATAATTTCATTTTTTTTTTTTCATATAGCTTGTCAAATTCTCCATAGTTTAAACTATTTGTATACTAAATTTTATATTTGTTAATAAATTGGCTTTTGAGAAATTTCAATATTGGTTAAGTTTCTTATTTTTTGGACACCAGTGTATATAAAGGTATCTCTTAATCGTGCAACTGAAAGTTGCTGATGGCTTGCGCCATCTATCGGAATAAATATAAACTATTCGTTGATTTTTAATTATTCCAAAATTGGCCAAATACTCATTCTTGATTATTCAGGAAAAACTAACCAAGTACGCGTTTCGGGTAATATCACATTTTTAGTATTTTTGTTACATTGTTTCGCGTTCTCACGAAATTCTGGCCTTAACTATACGTTTCATTATTTTTCAGGATGCCTGAATGACCAGTTTTTTGGTCGTTGAAGTACAGCTTGCACCACGCTGACGATGGCCAACAGCCCGAAACGCGTACGTGGTTAGCTTTTCTTGATTAATCAAGAATGGGTATTTGGGGTCAATTCTGGAATAATTAAAAATCAACGAATAGTTGATATTTATTGCGATAGATGGCGCAAGCCATCAGCAATTTTCAATTTCACGATAAGAAGATGCCTTTTTTATTTTCTTAATTTATGAACCTTATCCAAATACAATATCACATTTGTACTATATTAACACATATACACACACATATATATTTAATTAAAAAGGCATATATTGGATCTAAATATCATTTATTTTACCAATATTTCAGTTGGCTGAACGCCAACCTTTATCAAGGTGTTATAACATATTTAATGTGTGTCAACAACAAACTCAGCGCCACATAACCTCAACAGAATTAAGTTTTAAAAATTATTTGGCGCTGAGTTTGTTGTTGACACACATTAAATATGTTATAATACCTTGATAAAGGTTGGCGTTCAGCCAACTGAAATATTGGTAAAATAAATGATATTTTGATCCAATATATGCCTTTTTAATTAAAGATTTATTTATGGATTGCTCTATTTTCAAAAATACAGGGTGATCCAAAAGTCCCGCACAACTTTAAAAATTAATAACTCCGCGAATATTTGCGCTAGAGCAATGAGGTAAACACCATTGTGTTCAGGATGCAATGGGATTTTTTATGGCAAATAATGAAAAATTCGAAATTGATTTTAGTTACAACTTTATTCTCTAGATGGCGCTCTACCAGAATCAGAGATTCAGCGGCCAAATTGTTTAATAAATTGAAAAATATAACTGAACGATACGTATTTTTTCTTTTTGAATACCAGGAAAGAGCCCTAACAATATCAAATGATAAATTAATAAAACACCATTTCGCCAAAAGTTAGAAGAAATGGTTGACGATTTTTAAATACAATCTGAGATATGTAAAATAGGTATATACAAATTAAAACATGTAGCAAAAAATATTTATATTTTAGATGGAGTTTTGTGAAATAAATTGAATGTTTGAAAATAACTACTGATATCAATACACGATTTTTGAAATGTTAATATAGTACCAAAATTTCTTGACTAATTGTCGACACTTGACTATTTAACTGGATATTTGTCATGATCCAAAAATGAAATATAGAGGGGAGTGACAAAATATATTTGTCGTACTTTATTCCAAATATCCTATGGGTTTGTCAAATGTTATCATTGTTTATTATACTGTACATAATTTTGAAAATGTATCCCCTCAAAAAAAAATCATTTTTAAATCGACTTTTGCGTTGAAAAACGTGGTAGTAAAATCATTTTGTATTATTTTTTGCGCAAAATATCTAAAGTTGGGGGGGGATACAGAGATTATTCCTTATGCTATTTCTTCTAATGAGCGAAAAGCGATAAACTAAACATAAGGGGTAAAATTGTGTATACCAGTGTTATTCGAGAAGTAATAACACTTTGGCCTGCACGACATAATATAAAATGTGGGCAAATGACAAACAAAAAATTACTGTTTACAGAAAAAAAAGAGCCAAGATGTGAGGACAGCATTTATTATTCCCATAACCCAAAACAAAGAGCTGCAAAATATAACACATGAGGTAACTGCCTTCTCTCTTGTATTAGGTCACAATCCTTGCTCAATGTGGCGCCCTTCATTCTCAAACACCGCCTGCAGACGATAGATGACAGAATGGTTACAATTAAATAGTTGAAATTTATAAAACGTGTCATCTGATAGAAGCCTTCAACATGGGCAATGTGGTAGGCCGTCATCGATAAAAACGCGACTTAATGTACCCCCATAACCGAAATTGTAAGGCGTCAAGTCTGGTGATATTGGAGGCCACTGGTATATAAAGTGGCGACTTATCAACGAATTCCACCGAACGTATCCTTCAGCAATTGTTTGGCACCGCAGGAGATAGGAGGAGGTCCTCCATCTTGCATGAATGTTATTTCGCTTAGTGCTTGTCTGTCCTGCAATATGGGAATAACCTTTTCTCTCAAAAGTTGAACATAACGTTCACCAGTTACAAAAACGGTTTTAAAAGTTCTTCCATTGATTTTTTCAAAGAAAAATGGCCCAATAATAAAAGAAGAAGTGAACCCACACAAAACTGTAACTCTGTGCTGATGAAGTGGTATTTCTGTAAAAATCCTAGGGTTTTCTGTTGCCAAAATGAGGCAGTTTTGAATGTTAAATTCTCCCTTTAGATAAAAGTGAGCATCATCTGTTCTTAGAACATTTGACAGCCAGTTTTCATCAATATCAATTTGCCGGAAAACCCATGCAGCGAATTCTTGACGCTTCTCAAAATCGCTGACTTTCAACTCGTGAAAACTTTGAATTTTGTTAGGATATTTTTATAGAAAAATTCTAAATGTGTGTTCTCTCCAAACTGTTCCATACGAAATCCCCGTTTGTCGAGAAACTTCTCCATACGTGGATAACGTTTCAATAGCTTCAGCATTCTGCAAAATCGTAACAGCCACTGACTTGCATGTCGATGGTCTTCCACTCCGAGGTTTTGCTTCCAGAGATCCAGTTTCCTCAAAACTTTTAATCAATCGCTTTAGAGAGTAGCAACTCATTGGTCCTTTACCGCTTCGAATATCTTTAAAGGAACGAAACGCTCGTAAAGCTTCAGTGGCAGATTCTGAATCACAATTGAAAAAATTCACCAAGAGTGCTTTATCCTGTAGTGACGGCATTCCAGGGGGAAGGGGAGAAGTTCGACCACACCTCCTTGCGGTCCCCCCTGGACCCTTGGATTATTTGACCAAATTCTGGCTCGTTTCCAAGATGACTAACGTTGCAACGGAACCCATTTTCAAATGAATAGCAAAACTGATATCTCCAGTAATGCTACCGCGTCCGGTGTAACCGCCGCGTCAGGAGCTGCAGCTCGAGCTCATGATGAGAAATCTACTACGAGGACACAATTCAATCTACTACAACTCAATATAAATGGTACCCAGAGGAAAATAAAGAGCTGACTTGTCTTCCGTGTGGCAACAATGTACATATTAATTGTCCTCAGGAGACAAAATTGAATCAGAATCTGAGATTCAATATCAAAGATTATACAACACTACGAATGGACAGACCGGGAAAATTCGGAGAAGGACTTGCCGTTTTGATTAAAACTCTAGAAATCAAATTTAAGGAAATCGCCTATAATCAGAGTAAGCCTAGAGAAAGCACGACAGAAGCTCAGGCAATAGAAATCTATCTTACAGATAAAACAATCCCAATCATAAATGTTTATCACCACGATAATACTAGCATCAATACAGGCCTGATAGAGACATTAAATGAAGCGTCTTCGGATATCGCAATCATACTTGGTGATTTTAACGCCGAAAGACCAACTTGGGGATCACCTGTCCAGGATAACAAAGGTCAGCAGGTTGAGGACATGCTAACCGACCTCGACCTTACGCCGATTAAATAACGAAAAGAACACCTATCTATCCAAGTCCACAGGCACAGAATCCGCAATAGACATCACAGCGATAAATTACAACATCGCACCCACAACACAATGGAAAATTCTGAAAAGTGCAATCAGTGACCACAGACCAATTTTAACAACCCTAAAATTCAAAATTGAGAATTTTCAACAGAATAAAAGAACACTGGAAAAATTTTACAGAAAAGCTTGGAAAACTGTGCAACGAAGAATTAAATCACAGAGCGATTGACAAAAAATTGGAAAAATTCTCTTTGAACATATCCAAAGCTGCAAAAGTGTCGATACCTAGAGGTAGACGTAAAGACCTGTGAATACTTTACTGGAAGGACCACAATATCGAGGCAATGATTGCAGAGAGAGACAATAAAAATGAACTTCTTAAAACAAATAAAACAGAAGAAATCATAAAGGAACTCATTGAAATTAGTCACAAAATAGAACAAGAAATTTGGATATTCAAACAAGAAAAATGGGCAGAATTCTGCGAAAAAAATGGATCCAAAAAAGGAAAGCCATCACTGGAATATAATTAGTGTTATAAAACAATCAAAACCAACACTAATCCTCCAATACTCAAACCGATATGAACAGTGAGAGCGAACAAACAGATGGCTGACATAATTGCTGAATATCTTTCAAGCACTTCCAGACTCAGCTATACGAATGAAGGCAGGACTCTAAAAATAATATAAACAAGTTAGTTAAACAAGCAAGAAATTACCATCAACAAGATATTTACTCGAGAGACTTCACACTGAATGAGCTAAACTCATCAATAGGAAAGTTAAATACAAGATGTCACCTGGAGATGGTCTAATCTTTGGTCAAATGATTAAACACTTTGGAGACGAAGCTAAAAATCAACTCCTACGAATACTGAACATTTCATGGAAAACTGGTAAACTACCAAAGAATTGGAAGATATCAATTATAGTGCCAATACTGAAACCAACAAAGATGCTAAGGAATGCAAGAACTATCGGCCAATTGCTCTTACCAGCATACTTTGTAAAATAACAGAATGAATAATCCACTCTAGGCTTATAGTCTGGCTCACTAACAATAATAAAATAAACTTCTACCAAACTGCCTAAAGATCCAGACACTGTACAACTGATAAACTTTTCTACTTCTGTCAATCAATAATAGATTTCTAGGAAAAACCGCATAAAGAAGACAACGGCCGTATTCCTGGATATGACCTCAGCTTTTGATCGAGTGTAGAAATCATTTGAAAGGCTGCACAACATCGGAGTAAGGGTAAAAACCTTAATTTGGATTGCAGACTTCTTAAGGGGAAGAAGGATAAAGGTTCGGGTCAATGGAACATTTTCCAAGGACCGAAGATCATGGGCTGGTGTACTTCAGGGATCTGTGCTCAGTCCTCTACTCTTCTCGCTATATACGAGGGCCATCCAATAAATAAGTTTTCCTTTTTTTTTCTGCGAACGAAACGTTGTAAAAATTAGTTAGCATAGAAGAAATGGTCACTAGGATGCGTTGGAAGCTGGTGACCTTCAAAATCACGCTACTCGTACGCGCAAGTCCGTAGCGCTTCAGTTTCCATGGAGCTACCACTGGTGAACGTGTCCACTTGTGTCTGTAACGTGTCTGTAATTCGTTTTTTCACGGCGAAAAATTAAACTGCGGTCAATATTCATTGCAAATCAGTGTCAGTGTATGGTGAAGAATGTATGAGCATCCAAATGGTTCGCCGATGGCGTTCATGGTTCTTAGAAGGACGGCAAAACGTGCATGATGAAGAGCTAAGTGGCAGCCCCGTTACTGCTACGGAGAATGCAGCCGTTGCTGCTGTTCGGAATGTGGTGGAAGCAGATCGTCGCGTCACCATTGACGAAATAATGATTCGAATGCCTCCTGGAATCGAAATTAGACGCTCTTCGATTGGAACAATCATGTCAGATGTTTTGAATTTTCGCAAAGTCTGCGCAAGATGGGTCCCGCGTTTGCTCTTGGAAAACACAAGCAACAACGGATGGAGGCAGCCCGAGCTTTCCTGGAAATGCATCAAAGAGATGGAGATCAACTTTTTTCCCGTATTGTCACTGGAGATGAAAGCTGGGTGCATCTTTCAACTCCAGAAACAAAACGACAAAGCATGGTGTGGAAGAAGCCTGAGGAAAGTGCACCAAAAAAGGCGAAGGTCACAATCTCTGCAGGAAAAGTTATGGCTATGGAAAACTTCAAATGGGAAATTTTCACACATCCACCTTATTCTCCGGAACGTGCCCCAAGCGACTTCCATCTTTATCCAGCACTCAAATGGCACCTTAGAGGCAAGCACTTTGCGAATGATGAAGTGCAGGCGGAGGCGAACCACTGGCTACGAAGACAGGACACGGCTTGGTACAACAGTGGTATCTAAAAATCGCTACAACGGTACCAAAAATGTTTAGACAGAAATGGTGATTATTTAGAGAGGTAGTCTATGAGTTGTATAATGAAAATAAAATAACTGCATAATTGTAAATAATGTGGTTTATTTGTTAAAAAATAGGGAAACTTATTTATTGGATGGCCCTCGTATTAACCGTTGTTTATGTAAATAGATGAATATTATTTGTATTATTTAAAGCCTCATTATGTAAAAATATATGTATATATAAATTGGACATTTGTTGTTGGCCATGGTCAAGTTTGAGCTCTTGTACGTCTAATTACGACACAACAAAAGTGGCGACGATGATGCGCGATCTACAGAGCCAGTAAACAGCTGAGGAAAACGGTGTCTATGCAAGTATAGCAACTACATTATTAATAGGCTAATCCCTTAATAGAATGTTAAAAAATCAATAAGCTTGAGGGATGAGTATCTTTAGTAAATAAATTTATTTCAAGCTTTCTCTCTCTCTCTCTCTCTCTCTCTCTCGGGCTCAACCGCCCTTCGACATGAAAATTTTCCTGTCGAAGGGCGGTTGAGCCCGAGAGAGAGAGAGAGAGAGAGAAAGCTTGAAATAAATTTATTTACTAAAGATACTCATCCCTCAAGCTTATAGATTTTTTAACATAACAACTACATCTTTTAAACAAATCTGACTCTCGGATTATGGAGAGGAAAAATAGGAAAATGGGTTAAGATTACATCTTTTAAACTATCTGGATCAAGAAAACAAAGGAGTAGAAAAGATCAGCATGACAAGTTCAAAGTTAATAGTACCTTTTAGATGCTATAGCCCAGTGGAGGACACTTCGATCTTTTTGTACAAAAATTTGAGGCTTACTTTTTGGCATCTGAAGGAGGAGATTAAAGTGCTGATTTTTACCTCGCTACCAGATTCTGAAACTTTGAAGCAGGGAAACGACATTTTCTTCCTGGTCTAATGAAAGATCAACCCTATGATACTATCATTTAAAGAATTAAGCTGCATTTGGATCCAAAGAAGAAAGTGATACCACAGCGGTGCAGATTTTTAAAGAGAATTCAACGGGAAGGAGAATCAATTTCGGAATATCTTAGAGAATTGAAACATTTGGCAATAAATTGTAATTTCGTCCATATGTTGGGAACCATGATGCGAGACCGTTTTGTGGCTGGAATCAAGTCGGAAATCCTGCAAAAGAAGCTACTACAAGAGGACGACGATGTCACCCTGGATAAAGTTTTTGCAGTGGCGATCGCGTTCGAATTGGCGGAGATAAATACAAGAGAATTACAAGATAAATTAGTGGCCAAGATATCCCCTGTGAATTGAAAGGATAAAAAGGGCGAGTACAATAATAGTACGGCGCAGTATAGACCTTTCAGGCAAAGTGGCAAAGGCAAAATAGTGTGTTATAGATGTGGTGAAAGACATTCACACGTGGCATCTGTTTTACCTCATAGAACAAAGACTTGTTTTAAAATGTAATAAACTGGGTCATTTAAGTAGGGTCTGCAAAGCTAGTAAAAGAATGTGGGGATGTAAATTTGTACAAGAGGACTCTATATATTCTGTACAGGGCGAAACTGATGCCACAATAAATTTAACAGTAGATGAATATTCTTTGTGTTTTACAATAGATACAGGAACTCCAGTTACGTTAATACCTGAAGATATTTATAAGAATTATTGGCAAGGTAAAAGATTATTTCCAACAAATTTAAGATTAAAATCCTTTTGTGGTAAATCAATAGAGATTATAGATCAAAGAAATGTTTTTGTAAAAGAAGCCAACCAATATTTACGATTAATAGTTGTAAATGAAAAAATCCAGGTAATTTTATTAGGAAGAGAATGGCTTAAACAGTTGAAACTTGATTATTCTATATTGTTTAGCATTAAAATTTTAAATAATGAATATAATAAAAATATATTTAAATATATAAAAATTTGATGGATAGGTATGCAGATTTGTTTAACAAAGATTTGGGCTGTCTAAAGGACGTTAGAATAAATTTTAATTTAAAAAAGGATGTGACTCCTGTGTTTTGTAAGGCCAGAAGTTTACCTTTCTCTCTAAAAAACAAAGTAGAGAATGAAATTGATCGTTTAGTGAATTCTTGCATTTTATAACCTATAGTTCATGCATATTGGACCGCTCCAATAGTACCGGCATCAAAAAAGGATGGTAGTGTAAGGATATGTGGTGATTTTAGATGTACAGCTAATAAAGCAATATAATTAGATAGGTATCCCATTCCATCGATCGATGAGATCTTTTCAAAATTATCTACAAGCACCGTACTTTCGACTCTAGACCTATCACAGGCTTACTTACAAGTAATGTTAGCGGAAGAAGCCAAAGCTGTTGTTGATATAAACACAACAAAGAGGTTGTTTTCTTATAAAATACTACCATATGACGTAGCGGTAGCACCAAATAGATTTCAGAGGATTATGGAAGGCCTATTTTCTGATTTGCCAGGTGTGGCCTGCTACATAGATGATATTTTGGTTGCAGGAAAAGACTTTGAAGATCATGAACAAAAGTTGGATCTAGTGTTTAAATGATTGCTAGAAAAAGGTTTAAAGTTAAACAGATATAAATGTACATTTAAAAAGAAATCGGTGGAATATTTAGGGTTTAAAATGGATAAATATGGACTGCATCCCTTATAAAATAAAATTGAGCAGTGATAGAGAGGCGCTTGAACCTAAAGAATGTTTCGCAATTGAGATCTTTCATAGGACTCTTAATTTATTATTATAGATTAATAAAGAATATAGCAAACATTTTAGCGCTATTCTATCAACTTTTGAATAAAAATTGTAGATGGAATTGGACGAAAAAATATCGAATGTTATTTAAAAAATGTAAATCATTATTAATGGAATATGGACTAGGCGTAATTCTGAGTCATAGAAATGATAGAAAGGAAGAATTCCCTATAGCTTTTGTTTCTAGAACATTAACTGAAGCGGAAAAACGTTTCTCTCAACTAGAAAAGAAAGCGTTGAGCATAACTTTTGGCGTTGAGAAATTCAGACAATACTTACTGGGACGAAAATTTGTATTGGTCACAGACAACCGACCCTTAATTCATATATTTTCACCTCATAAACCAATTCCCATATGTGCATCATCTAGAATTAAAATATGGTCCTTAAAAAAAATTAGCTGCATTTAATTATACTGTGGAATTTCGAAAAACTAGTGATAATTCCAATGTTGACGCATTGTCACGTCTAGAATCGAGTGTCAGGGAGTCTCTTGATGAAGACCAGGTACTTCTTCTTAGGAAGTCGAATGAGGTACCGTTCTCTTTTATGGAGGTGGCTAATGAGACGCCCCAAGATAAAATACTGTCTATAGTATTAAGGAATGTTAGAGAAGGCAACTGTGTGTGTGGAAATTCACAAGGGTACCGAGAGAAAACCCACTAGCTCCTCATTATAAGATCAAGGAGGAATTAAGTTTGGAGTTTGGTTGTCTTCAATGGCGTGAAAGAGTGGTAATTCCCCAAAAATTAATATCTTTAATTTTAAATGACTTGCATGAAATACACATGGGGATTGTTAAAATGAAGATGATTGCCAGACGGTATTTTCTGGTGGCCAGGCATAGACAGTAACATCGAGGAGTTAACTAGAGAATGTAGAGTATGCCAAGAATCGGCAAGCATGCCCCCGGCTACCATCTCGGAATGGACTTGGCCCGAAAAACCGTGGCATCGACTTCATCTTGATCTAGCGGGTCCGTTCATGGGAAGAATGTTTTTGGTTCTCGTGGACGCATACTCAAAGTGGATAGAAATTTTTATCATCAAAGATATTTCCAGAAAAACGATTATAAGTCATCTTAGAGAAATTCTCGCCAGAATTGGATTGCCCTAATTTTTTGTTACAGATAACGGAAGACAGTTTGTCTCCGGTGAATTCGAGCAATTTACCAAAATGAATGGTATACGGCACACTAAGACCAGTCCGTATAATCCTAGTACAAATGGTTTAGCTGAGAGATATGTAAGAGAGTTTAAAAACCTTTTGAGAAATAATAATGGGAAGGATGATTTAGAGACGAATCTACAAAGATTCCTATTTGCTCATAGAGCATTCCCCCAAACTGTAATAAATGAATTCCCCGGCGGAACTGCTAATGAAGAGAAGTTTAAGATCAAGATTCTCGAATTTAATACCAAGATGGGAAATCCGCGAGAGGTATTTCATGAGGCCGTAAGAAGGCAGGAGCAGTTTACTACAGGTTGCGAGGTTTATTTCCGCAACTATGCAACTGGACCTAAACGGTAAAAAGGTACCATTTTGAAATTATTGAGCTACCGTCACTACCTTATAAGTTGCGAGGGCGTCGTGTATAAGGGGCATATCAATCAATTGCGACCTGTGAGAAAGAAACAAGTGGAGACAAGAAATTTGATACTTCCTCGAACATCAGGAGAGAAGCCTGTAGGTGGAAGTCAGAAATAAAGTGAAGAGGAGGTTCCAGAGGTTACATCAGGAAACAAGGAGGAGCGTGCTTCTATGCACGTACCCTCTTGCACTCTTTGACCAGGGCCTGTTGCTGTGCACGTGCCCTCTTGCACTCCTAAACCGGAGGCTGCCGCTGTGCAAGTGCCCGTCCGCAGTCCTAGACCTCAGAGAGCCAGGAAACCCCTAGACCGACTGGAGTATTATTAAGGGGGGAGATGTGTTGTGTATGAAATAGATGAAGATTATTTGCATTCTTTAAAGTCTCATTATGTAAGAATATATGTGTATATAAATTGGACATTATTTATTGGTCAAACGAAAAGAATCTGAGGCTCTTTATTGGACACGACAAAAACAACAACGGCATCCCAGAGTAAAATAAATCATCAGAGATAGATAAATATTTTTCAAATGAATTAAAATAAATATAATCGATACTGAGAGAGAGTTGAATTTAAAAAAATAGAAAATTATTATTTTCGAAATATAAATAGCTGAGAGGATTCCAGCAAACCGCATCTAAAATATCAGTTTTTTTTTTTGCTACATGTTTTAATTTGCATATACCTATTTTACATATCTCAGATTGTATTTAAAAATCGTTAACCATTTCTTCTAACTTTTGGCGAAATGGTGTTTTATTAATTTATCATTTGATATTATTAGGGTTCTTTCCTGGTATTCAAAAAGTAAAAATACGTATCGTTCAGTTATATTTTTCAATTTATCAAACAATTTGGCCGCTGAATCGCTGATTCTGGTATGGCGCCATCTAGCGAATAAAGTTGTAACTAAAATCAATTTCGAATTTTTCATTATTTGCCATAAAAAATCCCATTGCATCCTGAACACAATGGTGTTTACCGCATTGCTCTAGCGCAAATATTCGCGGAGTTATTAATTTTTAAAGTTGTGCGGGACTTTTGGATCACCCTGTATATTACATTTTTCCATTGCAGTAAGGGCAGTAGATATTGTTTTATTTGTAAAAAAATCATACGCGTTTATAATAGTTTCGATAGTTAACGGAAAGCATAAGTGCGAAATAGAAACGTTTATTACGACAACGTCAAAACACGAGCTTTCAAACCTCCCAGTTCTTCTACAGGTATGGCTCTAAAGAACATTAAAAGAAACGATTTATATATAGGGTACACTAATATACCAAACTTAATGAAATGAAAAGTATTTGTCCCCGGTCGTCTGTTTTTATGAAGGAGACGGAGAAATTTTGTTCACACTTTGGTTACCTCGTGTGTCTTCAATAGAGGTCACTGTGTAACAAATATCTTTCAGAGTTATTGTCTGAATCCCGATAAACATGTTAAAAGGTACAACTACCTTAAGTTTTGTCCATGAGTATATATTCCATATACTTTTTTTTTTTTTTGCTTATCCCTAGTTCACGTGGTACAGGCCATGATAATCATGGTGGGTAGTTAGCGACTGCTTTTACTGTAAGCGCACCACATGTCTACACATGTGAAAAGCAATTCGACTTTGCACTTACAAATGTGCCAGAGCCCCGTTTGGTTACTTGCACTTGCTGGTGGGGTTGGACTTTTGCAAGAATCGGGGGCCATTGGAGCATTTTTTTTTCATATACTTGTTATTGCAATGAATGGTCATCCGAATGACTTAATATTTTAAATCTATATATATATGAATAGATAAAGTCGATCAAATTTGAATAACATAGATATTTAATGTTAGCTGCATTGTACTTTGGCCAGCTGAAATAAAGTTTTTAAAATAGGTTGATTACTACTGATCAAGTTTTGTATATGCTCAAGGAATTTCAAAAATTGAAAGTTTAATTGCACGTGACGTGTTATATGCAAACACTCCACTGAGTTTATTAGACAATTCATAATATGTAGATGCACTCATGGACAAAACTTAAGGAAGTTGTACCTTTTAGTATGTATATCGGGATTTAGACAATAACTCTGAAATATATTTGATACACAATGACCTTCTTTGAAGACACACGAAATATCCAAGTGTGAACAAAATCGCCTCTGTCGCCTTCAAAAAAAAAAAAAAAAAAAAAAAAAACAGGCGAGCGGCTATCAAAGACTTTCCACTTCCTTATAAGTTTTATCCATGAGTGTCTATATGTTCTAAATGGTTTATATGTTCTAATTTTAAGTAAATTTCGAAAAATTCCCATTCTAGAATTAATATATAAAAAAGTAATGAAAGAAATTTCCTCTACTACCAATACTTGTAACTACTGGGTACCTGATTGGAAAAAGTGTTTGCCTCAAAATTTTAAAATTCTATCGCTTCATTTTAAAGTTTATTCTATTTTGAAAATAGAGCAATCCATAAATAAATCTTTAATTAAAAAGGCATATATTGGATCAAAATATCATTTATTTTACCAATATTTCAGTTGGCTGAACGCCAACCTTTATCAAAGTGTTATAACATATTTAATGTGTGGCTGAGTTTGTTGTTGACGCATATTAATATGTTACAACACCAACTGTTTCAGCCAACTGAAATATTGTTAAAATAAATGATATTTTGATCCAATATATGTCTTTTTAATTAAAGTTCATTCTATGTGTCAAAATATTTCTGCTATGAAGATTGGAAAGGATTTGATTAACGATGAACAAGTGAAGGGAGAATTGTTTCAGAGTCAAATACATTTTCTTGCAAAGTAAACAATTAGAGAGAGAATCGTCAATATTATTAAAAACAGTAGAAGGATATTTGTGTGGAAAATAATTGCTGTGTCAAATTGAGATGCCGTTTGTGTTCTTTGTCTAATCAGGATGGTATAAAGATGACACGTGAGCTCTTAAAGGGAAGCACGTAGAGATACTGCTTTATTACAGTGTTAGGAAATGGAAGGAGTACATTATAAGGGACTTGCCTCCAACCACCGCCGTCAGAAAGGTCCTTGGTGCCGTGGATGTCACTCTTGCGAAGCGTTCCGCTCCACAAAGTCCACGTCCAGCCTGGACGACACCAACTTATAGGCTGATCCGCTGCCGACCGACACATTCGTCCTTGTGTCCGCTTCCACAGAGCAACCCTCCTGGTATAGTCGAGCTGTATTGTCTTGCTCCGTCAATCCGCCCTGGACAACTCCAGGACACCTCTGCCGTCAGGCTAAAAGCTTCTATCCACCGGACTGTGTCCGTTCCGTGACTCAGGACTACCTGAAATCACACTCCTGTCACTAAACTGTCTCGTTCCTTTGTCCTCCTAAGCTTCAGAAAATTTAAAGGTAAAAATTGAGAAGGAAGTTAATTCCCTTGTCTTAACTGTTTGGCGTGGAATTTGTTCGGAAGGAAAAATCGGACCTTACATTTTCGATGAAAAAGTAAATGGTGATAATTATTTGAAAGTGTTGGAAGAATTTATGCACCCAAAATTGTGGTTGGAAAAAGTTTTACTTCATGCAGGATGGTAAATCCCTGTATAACTATTGTCCATAATGTTATCATGGAATGAAATTGAACAACAAATAAGTCGTAGGACGAGTGGGTAACCCCCTCGATTCCCGACAGTCATGAACCGGGATTGAATCCCGCGTTAAAATTTGTTTAATATGTGAATAACCTTCACATATTATTCAATGTTCAATTATCATGAACTAGGTTGCTCTTGCTGAGCGGTACCTATTTATGTGAATTTGAACCAGGCCAGGAATGAAATTGCAACAAGATACAATAAACAATATGGGAAGGAAATAGACATAAGAAAAAGAGACTTTGCCTACATTCAATCCTTGGCTCTTAAAAAGAGCATGAGGAAATCATTTCAGCAGAAAATAAGAATGAACTTCACGATAAGTTTCAGAAAAATAAAGAAATGGAAACCATGGATCGATTGCTGGAACGATGTAGGGAGCTGGCGCGTAAAGACGAGGAAGGTGGAACACCGGAGATAATCAGGGAACATAGGGCTACGACGACCATAGAAAAGATCCAGGAGAACGACCTAGAGCAAATGACTGGAGACCTGACAGACAAGAATAAAGGTGGATCAAGGCCAGGGGACCATTTTATCGAAGAACCACCAGGAGAGGCCATAGGAAGATTGCTGGAGAACTGCAGGACATCAAGGGACCATATCTGCGAGGGCCAAAGCATGGACCAGAAGTCAATATTGCAATTGTAAATATATTTATTTTATTTTACTGTTGTTATTTCATTTTTGAAAATAAGAATATGTAGATAGAGTCTATTCGTTACACTTTTTAGAGAAAAACTTGTAAAGTTTTTGAAAAATAAAGTCATTAATATTATCATTAAACTGACGAAACCACTGGAAGGGTTGATCACTGATGAGCCAGGTCCTCTCAATATTTTTCCAATGCAACAAGTACAGTATGGAATTGTTTATATAAAAAATCACATGCGCATAAAAATATTTTTAAAGAGATAAAATAAAAAAAATAATAATAAAAAGACGCTAAATTTTAAACTACTGTGATTTACAAACATCCTTTTAAATTACGAACATCATTTTATTTAAAATATTTTTAGATATTAAAATAATAAATTTTTAAATAATATTTATATAATTTTTTCTCAATCGAAATATATAAAATTATATCGTATTTATAGTCATGTATAGCCCACGCGTAGAATATAATGTAAAATTAGTTTGTATTTCGGATGATAGATGGCAGCAGTGAGGCCGATAGTGCAAGTGAGATTATATATAGGTCGATATTGTTTTTATTATTTTCTATATGTGTCTGTATATAATATATATAATATGCAATAATGTCATATATGCAAATTTTTTGAATATAATAAATTTCCAAACTATATTTTCCACGTAGAAATACCAATGTCGTAATTTGTAAAAATATTTCTTTTTACTGATAACAGATGGCGGTAGTTGTGAGGCTAGCATGTTCACAACGTCTCTCACTTACTTATTGATTTTTTAGTTTTTGTTTAAAAGCTTTTAGAGAGTTCTAGAGAATTCGATCGATTTACTAAGAACGTAGTAATGTGTAATTGAATCCTAATCTCTGAATTCTTTATTATTATTGAAGTATTGTTTATTATCACTGTATTATGGAGAAAATCAATATTCAAAATGTATATCGATCTCTATCCGATTATTGATATAAATTATGAGAACAAATCACTCTAGACATGAAAATATCAACAGATCTTGTATCAATTCGATACAATAATTCCTTGAATCAATATTAAACTAAGAACATTAAGCCTCCAGGGAAAATATTCTTTTTTATTTTTAATAAATACTTATAACTTATATATCTTAAAAAGAAACTATTCCCTGGAGGCTTAATGTTCTTATTTTAAAATTAAGATCTTGTATCATTGTGGCGTTCTCTATAAATGAAAGCTTCTCAATTTGAAGGAAGATCGGCTAGGTTATGATATTTGGATTGAATGACAAATTGTCAAAAGACATGCCGACTCACAGATGACATGTGTATATACTTGCATATCCTAAAGTTTTTCGGGAGGATGATATTCATGTGATCCAAAAGAGATATTTCTCCCTTTAAATATGTATTAAAACAGTGCATTTTGTTTATCACCCCAGTACAAAACGTGGTGATGGTAATAAAGAATAAGCCACAACGCAGTTTTACAATTATACAAGTTGGCTTTTTGTCTGTATTCGCCAAAAGTAGTGTTGTGGTTCATTATTTATCACTACCTTTACGTTTGGTACTGGAGTGATAAACTAAATATATTAGTTTAATATATATTTTAACGTGAGATGCCTCTATAGATATTGAAAGCTGCAAAATAAATAATTTCAATATAAAAGGCTCTAATTGGATTTCAGAGACGTCATACTTTATTTGCGATATTTAGACGAGCCGTGCGCTCGTATGTATCAAGTCACTGTTCTGAGAGACACTGCTCGTCTTTATCAAGTCACTGTTCTGAGAGACACTGCTCGTCTTTATCAAGTCACTGTTCTGAGAGACACTGCTCGTCTTTATCAAGTCACTGTTCTGAAAGACACTGCTCGTCTTTATCAAGTCACTGTTCTGAGAGACACTGCTCGTCTTTATCAAGTCACTGTTCTGAGAGACACTGCTCGTCTTTATCAAATCACTGTTCTGAAAGACACTGCTCGTCTTTATCAAGTCACTGTTCTAAGTGACACTGCTCGTCTTTATCAAGTCACTGTTCTGAGAGACACTGCTCGTCTTTATCAAGTCACTGTTCTAAGTGACACTGCTCGTCTTTATCAAGTCACTGTTCTGAGAGACATTGCTCGTCTTTATCAAGTCACTGTTCTGAGAGACGCTGCTCGTCTACTCTATCAAGTCACTGTTCTGAGAGACGCTGCTCGTCTATATCAAGTCACTGTTCTGAGAGACGCTGCTCGTCTTTATCAAATCACTGTTCTGAGAGACACTGCTCGTCTTTATCAAGTCACTGTTCTGAGAGACACTGCTCGTCTTTATCAAATCACTGTTCTGAGAGACACTGCTCGTCTTTATCAAATCACTGTTCTGAGAGACACTGCTCGTCTTTATTAAGTCACTGTTCTGAGAGACACTGCTCGTCTTTATCAAGTCACTGTTCTGAAAGACACTGCTCGTCTTTATCAAGTCACTGTTCTGAGAGACACTGCTCGTCTTTATTAAGTCACTGTTCTGAGAGACACTGCTCGTCTTTATCAAGTCACTGTTCTGAGAGACACTGCTCGTCTTTATCAAGTCACTGTTCTGAGAGAAACTGCTCATCTTTATCAAATCACTGTTCTGAGAGACACTGCTCGTCTTTATCAAGTCACTGTTCTGAGAGACACTGCTCGTCTTTATCGAGTCACTGTTCTGAGAGACACTGCTCGTCTTTATCGAGTCACTGTTCTGAGAGACACTGCTAGTCTTTATCAAGTCACTGTTCTGAGAGACACTGCTTGTCTTTATCAAGTCACTGTTCTGAGAGACACTGCTCGTCTTTATCAAATCACTGTTCTGAGAGACACTGCTCGTCTTTATCAAGTCACTATTCTGAGAGACACTGCTCGTCTTTATCAAATCACTGTTCTGAGAGACACTGCTCGTCTTTATCAAGTCACTGTTCTGACAGACACTGTTCGTTTATCAAGTTACTGTTCTGAGAGACACTGCTCGTTTTTATCAAGTCACTGTTCTGAGAGACACTGCTCGTTTTTATCAAGTTGAAATTCTGAGAGACGCGGCTCATAGAAATATCGTAAACATAGAGTATACGTCTAAAATCCAACATGCGCCTATTGTATTAAAAGATGACGTATTATGTGATATACTTAAATATAAAATAGTTAAATATTGAGAGTTTTATATTTGGTTTATATATTGCTTGGTAAAATATTAATATAGCGATAGGCCTAGTTTTTATTGTCGTTGTTATTCGCATACTCTGGTTTTAGAAATATTTATTTACCAAGTTAGGCTACGCTATCATTGATAAACTAAAAATGATTCAAGAACATAAAGAACGTCTCTAACTAGAGAGTATGTCGCGAGAACACGCCTATAACACAAGCCTTCAGTCAGTGAAGTTTTCCTTCTTAACGCGCAAACCAATCAAGTATCTAGTTAATCGAGAATACGCTCACACTTTATATAAACACCGCACGAATGACCAGGGCAATGCTTGGATTCTCCTAGATAAAAAAAAATTCAAAATTCAAATATATAAAGACTAATTCATTTTAGAGAGAGTTATATAATACATGTAAACTACTCTACTCTCTCTCTATATATATAACTTATCATTCTACTCATCAATATCTGCGATCGAGCTTTTCGCTCCCCACATAAACTGGATATATTCAAAGAACGGATCTAGAACGAAATCTCCCGAAATTTTATTTAAATAACGATTTTATTATTGTTTTTATATACCATCATCATTTTTAGCTACAAACGGTGTGTTTTTAAACGAAATTATATAATTAGAGATATTCTCTAAAAATAAAAGATGTGCCCTGTTAAAAAATCGGTTTTCTAATAAATATAAAACTCCCTTGTTGAAGCTTTTTATATAAAAGCTTTCATATCTAACATCTCCATCCTTTTGTTACTGCCAGGTCTTTCTAGTTCCAGGTAGCTTACCTGATGCTTCTGGCATACCTCACTATAAAGCTAGATTCAGTTTTTTTTTTTCTAGCTACAGCTAAATCTAAAAAAATAAAAAACTAAGGAAAAGGTATTCTAAAAGTTCTATGAGAAAGGAATTAAAAGAAAAGTTTGTCGCACTACTCATACCACATACCATAGGATCAATTCTAAATACATTTCTTGGATATTCTTTTTGTGTTGATTAAATATTCATATTTGAGGAGAAGCACACTTTCACAAATCTTCTGAGTGGTTTCTAAGTCTCGGAGCACACCCGAAAACGAAGGAAAAAGACACGAGCGCTACAGAAGAGCGGGGAGAGGGTCGCAGCATCCAGGAGCAGAAATGGATGCCGAGTCAGCCATCTTGTCATCTAGCCGATCGATCCTGTGCGGGAGCGTTGGCCCCGGCTCGGCTTACCTGACTGCAGGTGAAGACGCAGAAAATGGCTGCTGCAATCCCATTGGAATTGTCCAGGCCGCGCGTCAACAGGCTTCGATGTGGTTGCAGCGGCCGATGCAAAATGCATAAGTGCATTCTGCCTTGCACTCTTGGATGAATATAAATACTAACAAATGGCCTGAGATGCATTAGGCAGTCACACACATCCGAGAATTTTGCGCATTTCATTGACTTTTTAAACTTACTTTTTTATTCCACCAAGCTCTCTCTCCTTGTTACACATCTAATTATTATTTTATTTCTTCATCTATCATATTAGTAATATATAAATGTATATCAGTGCATTACGTAACATATTAATTATATATTTTTTCACATATTTAGAAGACAGAACTTAGATTGTAAATTCAAAATGACAAGAACTCTTCATCCTAGGCATGATATGACATAATTAGTCACCTATATGGTTTCCCTTCATTCAAAGTGTTTATTAGCACATTCATTCCCATAGGCTCAGCCCCACATTTTATCTGAGCATTAAATAACTTTCAAGATGTGGCCATAAAAATGAAAAGCTATTAAAGAAACAGTTAACATAACCCATACATTTTCGTCAAAAATACAGAAACGTTTAGAAATAACCACTGTCAACATTCGTTTATAACGGTTGTTCGTTAAAATGGACACTGATTTGAAGTCTTGCTCTCTCGTAATTTAAAATGCGCAAGGATTGAAGTCTATGCGACATGGAAGCGCATGAAATCTGAATCGTGAACGAGTGAACACCAATAAATTGTTCGAATCATTGAGGAAGAAAATGACTTCGAATAAAGATGTTATTAGAAACATGTATGCGAGTCTTTCAAATCTAACCTGTGCTTTAGAAAAATATAAACTACTCCATTTTTTTCTAGAGGAAGAAGAGTGCTGAAGTGCAATATAGAGCTTCTTGAATTGTTTTTTATGTGATTACGGTGAAAAAGAAAAAGGGATTGGGATTAAGGCGATGTATATTTTAAGGCCAAATTTGCGTAAGTACGCTGAACCTGTGAAAAAATAAGAAGAAAAAAAAGAGTAAGCGCTAAGTCTTAAGAATTCCCTACCTATCAGCGCATGACAGTAGGAGCCCAGCCAGCGTGCTAAAGAGGTGGATGTAATCTGTATCCAAAGCGAGTGTAGCGAGGATTGGAGATAACGGCGGCCTGACAAGCCAATTGGAGTGTCGCCAATCTCACCCCTACATCGCACTTGAGCCACTTTAGAACGGAACGCTACATCTGAGCATCTTCGAATTCTCTTAGATTGACAAGGAACAGAGCTTTCTAGGACATTGCCCAAAAGAAAGGAGATAAAAAGTGCTCAACGACGTTATCGCTATGTTTATTTTAAACAAAACTAAGCGTATCTTGTCTGTTTATTTTGGCACCTAGCTAGGGCGTAAACTGACGTATTTCAAGCGGGAAATGACTATTCTAGTTGTCATCAAAAGGAAGCGCAGATGGGAGGATATTTCTGGAGCTTTTATCAGCCGACTCTGTACAGTCACCACCATCTGGACATTTCTGGACATTGCTCTGTCAGCAGACTCGACCGTTGCAATGTTCCTTGAAGATGGAGTTTAAAAATACCTTCGTTCGTGTACTCTTATCACATCTTTATTATAATTAACTAATATTTATTTCGTGCCTTTGACCATTCCTGATACATTAATATCAACATTTTTAATTATCCAAGATTTCTTAGTACACGTAATGCTCAACGGTTAAGTTTAAATATTTGCATACTCGGCAGAATATTCTTCCTATATATTTAATGTTAATTATATGTGATAAGACATCTGGGCGACGCATACCTGGACACCCAACGACAATTTCGTGGACCAATTAAAGGAACTCACTGGCTTAACGGTCGCCGAGATGGTAAATCGAGTTCAAAGCAGAGATGGCTGGCGTCGCATCATGTTTGGGATGTAATACGTACAATGGGCCACAACGTTCGATCGCAAATAAAATGATTTGCTACTATGTGTGATAACTTGAGAGGCAGTTAAGGTCCACGTAGAATAGAAGGCTACACAGAATGATGAGAGAACAAATATAGGTTATAAATAGGATTACCCTGAACAGAAAGCGAGATAGAGAAAATGTAGTCTGGCCATTCTCAGAGCAGGGGTCAGGTCTTGACTCGATGGCCACTTTTAAGATATTGTCGGTATAGAGAAAGGTTCAACATTTTGTTCTTTGCGCTCTTCGGCATGTAAAAATCACATCGAGCAGTAAATAGTCATTAGCTATGTGTACATAAGCATAATTAAAACACTTTGGCTCTCCTTTGTCGTGTTTCGAGTTGCACGGTTGACTAATCTCCTCGAGAAACAAGGAATCGTCTACGTGTTTATCCAGCTTGTCCGCTAACACTTTAGGATCAGTTGTCTTGACCCAATCATCAATGAGATGATTGTGGATTATTATAGTAGCCTCTTTCTTCATTTTATTAGAAATTAACAGCTCTTTCAAGGCCTCGAAATTACTTTCTTTCATGCCTTCGATCCATTTGTGAAGCAAACTTTGCCATTCCAAAGCAAAGTTTTTCGTTAAGTCCTTCTGGGATTTCACGTGATTTTCAAATTTTTACCTGAATACTTCAGGAATACTTCCCGCC